>LOJH01004245.1:0-36794 GCA_001685095.1 Ellobius talpinus | reverse complement strand
GCACTCACCCCTCCAGTGGATCTTCTGGTAGAGGATCAGGGCCCCTTGCCAGCCCAGGGACCTTGCTGCTGCTGGCAGGCTATAGAAACAAAGGGACTCTGGAAATTAATTCTTACCAGCAATAAAATCTTCAAATTCTTAGAGAAGGCCCTGAAGGTTCCTGTCCTTGAATAACTGTCAATTTAGGAAAAGAAGCTAATGGATGGATATTCAAGTCTTGTTTCCTATTTGGTAACTTTGTTACTGTGAGAAGAACTAGATACAAACTCTTATAGACTGTATACAAACTCTTATAGACTGTGTACTCTATATGGACTGTTTAGATTTGTTAAGTATTGTCATGGTTTCCATAAGGCTCAGAGTAGAGATGCTAGTTGTCTTCCCTTACAAATAAGATGTGTGTGTTTTGATAGCTGAAAGTTGTAGCTTGCTGAGAAATCTCCCCAATGCATTTGTTCTTTAACTGTAAAATGATACTGTTATCCCGAGAGAAAAGCCAGTAGTCAGTGGGATCTGCCAGTAACCAGTCCTTTGATAATTCAGCAAGTCATTACCTCCAAACTTGCCATTTAATATTCTTACATTTCTTATATTGGTAGTTAAATACTTTGGTTAGACACTCTAGATATCAGGATTTTTTCTAACTGCCTTTTCACTGGTATAAAAAGTGACATTTGCATAAAGTCACCCTCCAATATGCTGTGACAAAATAACACTAATGACAACAAATTGTTTCTCCTAACTTTCATGCTTAAAATCTATTCTTTTCCTTTTATTTCTTTCTTTTATTTGAAGATAATATGGGATCTCACGTGTTCCAGGTTGGTCTCCTGAAACTCAGCATGTGGCCAAGAATGACCTTGCCTTCTGGTTGCTCATCCTTCCTCCACCTCCTGAAGGCTGGAAATGCAGATGTGTACCACTGCACCCAATGTTATATGATGCTTTGGACAGAACCAAGGCATTCTGCACGCTACATAAGCCCTTTCCCAACCAAGCTGTATTCTCACATTCCCCCATTCTGCCTGGACAGTTCTGATAGATGAGGAGATAAGGAAAATCAAGATGCTTCCAACCCCTGCTCATCACAGTGGAAGGAACCAGGGCACCTTTTTTATGCATATGCAATGGATGAGGAAAAAAGGGGTATTGCCAAAAACAAAAGTAAAAACAAAATAACACCATCCATCAAAGAAAATCCAAGGCATAGATTGCCTTTCGCATAGTTTACTTAAAAGCAGCATTTAAGGTTAAAGCTAAAGTCATCCTTGATATGGACAAAACAGAATGCCTGAGGCTTTATGTATGTAAGGAATTCATAAGAATTATCTCAATCCATTGAATGCCTTCATTATTTTATTTAGAATGCCTCATCAATTTAGTACCCAGTCATGCATCTCTGTCTGTCTCTGTCTCTGTCTCTGTCTCTCTCCGTGTGTGTGTGTGTATTTCCTTAGAATGATCAAAATGCAATTTCAGTTTGGATTTAACTTTAGTTGTGTTAGATCTTTATAGAAGCTTGCCTGATTTTTAATTCCTTCTTCTTTGTTGCCAGACAAAAGCAGAGAAAATATACCATGGGGATACAAAGTAGTTTTGTTATAAAAATGAAAGATGAAAGCAGAATAAGAATATGAACCCCCATATCTTATCTTCAGTGCTGTCCGTTGGCCCTGGTGAGCAGTTGTAAAAGAGGCAAAATGATGGCTCTTGTATCTTAAGAGCTGGGAAGAAAGTTGAAATTTCCAACCTTTAAGCACCAGAGAATCTCTAGTATTTTGAAAGCACACAGTCTGCTGCTTCCCTTGGTAATTCACACTAATGCTTTAACAACTTTCAGCACCAGGAAATTCTTCTGTGTGAGTTACAGCCTAAATTCTTCATGCTGCTTAAGCTTGTTTCTTCTTGTTCATTCCCCAGTGGAGGCATAGAACAGCTGGTCACAAGCCCCTATGCAAGAGCCATTCACATAATTGAAAACTGTTATTACATCGCTTTTCAGCCACTCTTTCTTGCTTGTTCTTTCCCTTTCTCCCTCTGTTTTCATGGTTAAAAAATCCCATTTCCCTTAAGTAGTTCTTTGGTCTTTCAAATCCCTAAATTATTGTTGTACCTTTATGTCAAGTCTACTCTAAGTTCTGGATTAGTGGTAGCCCCTAGAATTAGACTCTGTTTTGTTTTTAATTTAATATTTTTATTAATTCATTGAGGGCTTCACACAATGTATTTTGATCATACTTACCTTTTCCCGCTACTTCCTAGATCCATCTGTCATCTCTCTACCAGTTCCCAACTTACTGTGCCTTTTTTGTAGCTTTAGCTGACCTTGAACTAATTGTGGAGAACAAGTTGTATTCTGCCTCCCAATTTTTGGAATCAAAGGCATGTATATCCACATCCAGTCTCTTAAAGAAAAATAACCTGCCAGGTCCATTTTGTGTTGTCTTTGGATGTGGGGCCATCCACTGGATCATGGTCCACCTATTAGAAGTCAAACCCTTAAAGAAAACTGAGTGGCCAGCAACTGCTTTTTTAGTGGAAAATATTTTTTTCATAACATATATTCTGATCAGAGTTCCCTTCCTTCATCTTTTCCTGATCCTCCCCAACCCACCAAACTCCACCTTCTATCTCTCTTTAGAAAACAAACAGGCAATTAAGAAAAACAATAATATAAAACAAAGAGAAGCACATACCCACGTAGACAGACAGAGAAAAAAACCATAAAGACACAGAATCAGAAACCATATTATACAAGCAAAAGAGTAGTAAGAGAAAGCATGCCCAAACAAAGCATTATGAGACAAAAAATGTGCAAAAATACTATTAAGTTGATTCATATTGTCCATTGTTGGACATGGCACCTACCCTTAAGCATGGTTTGTGTACCCAGTTAGACTTCATTGGAGAAAACTGATTTTTCCTTTGCACGCAGTTGACAATTGAAGATACATTTGGTTAGAGGTGGGGGCTTGTGTCTACTTACACTCTCAGAGCTGGGACCCCATCCGGCTTAGACATTTGCAGGCCACGTGCATGATGCCCCAGTCTCTGTGAGTTCATGTGTGCCAGTCATGTTGTGTTTACAAGACCCTGTTTCTTTGGTGTCTTCTATCTCTACTGACTCTTACAGTCTACCCACTTTCTCTCCACAAAGTTACCTGAGACCTGAGGGGAGAAATTTGATGGAGACATCTCATTTTGTCCCAAGGTCTCTCACTCTGAGTACATCCTCCAGTTGTGGGTATCTGTATTTGTTCTTATCTACCACAGGATGGAGCTTCTCTGATAATGGCTGACCAAGATACTGATCTATGGGTATGGCAGAATGCCATTAAGGGTCATTTTATTTCTGTATCCCTTGAGTAGAACAGTAGTGTTTGCTTTTCCCACAGGTACATGGCCTTTCTAGTATCATGTTCTTGGCCACTCAGGCAGTTTCAGGCATGGGTTTCTATTCATTGCCTGGGCCTTAAATCCAGTCAGATAGTGCCTCAGTTATCCCACAAGCTTTGTACCACAATTTCACTCACACATCCTAGCTGCAGGTTGTCATTGTCAATCTAAGGATGTGGTGGGGGTGTTTCCCTCTCCTCTGATAGTGTGCAGAGTACCTTCCAATACCACAAACATTAGTCAGTAGACTTAAAGTGTCTAGTAGACACCAGTTTGATTTTTGTGGCGGTGTTGTCTTCAGTAATCGGACCCGAACAACAGTTTTTGAAGAGGAACCAATAGCCTTGGCAACAACCCGAGTTGTTTAGGGATATTCATGGAACCCGTTTGACCAGCAGTTCTGTTAGATGTCACCCATTCCTGGAACTGGGTGTTTTACTTGATGGTAAAAGATGTTGAGTTTGGAACTTCACCTCCTCCATTATTTAGAGACTCCATTTAGATTCCGTTCATATATGTACATATTTTAAGAAGCTTCTACAGTAGTAGGTTTCAATATGACCACTCAAATAGCCCTAAGTGTTAGTTGTCCCTCTCCATATCCCCCCTTCCTCTCTCTTCCCTCTCCCTGCCTATTTAATCATCCTACTTCAGTCTCACCCCATGTTTCTATAACTGTTCTAATTTCCTTTCTTTGTAAGACCCTCCCATCTTCCCTACTTCCTTACTCTATACCAAACCTCTACAGTTATATAGCTTATAGCATACCTATTGCACTCTTAAAAGCTAACATTCATACATAAGAGATTACATTCAGTACTTCTCTTTTTGGGTGTGGGTTATCTCAGTCTAGATGATTTTTTAGCCTCATCTATTTATCTGTAAATTTCATAATTTTGTTTTTAATAGCTGAGTAATATCTCATTGTGTTAATGTTCCAGTTACATTATCCATTCATCTGCTTATGGACATCTAGACTGATTCCCTTTTTTGGCTTTTATGAGTACAGCGGCAATGACATAGATGAGCAAGTAACTCTCCGGCAGGATATAGAGTCTTTTGAGTATATGCCCAAGAGTTGAACCTTGAAATAGATCTATTCTTGGTTTTCTGAGGGTCCACCATACTGACTTCCATAGCAGAAGCCACCAACTTTCAATAACTCATTGGTTGTCTAGGGATGGGGACTAGAAGCCCCTTCCCTTCTGTAGACACTGTTTTTCCATGAAGGGATTGAACTATGTGAGAGTAATGAGATAATTTCTCTGTTCCCTACTATTAATTACACATTACAGGCATGGAGTTTCCTTCTTTTATGCACTTATTTTTGTTTTCTCCCTTTTTGCGTGTGTGTGATGCATGCATACAAGTGTGAGCAGGTACATGTACTCCTTTACATGCATAGACTGCAAGAGGGCGTTGGATATCCTGTTTCATCACTTTCTGCCATGTCCCCCTGAACCAGGGTCTCTCACTTAACCTGGAGATAAGTTGATGACCCTCAAGCCCTAGTGATTTTATTGTCTTCCCTTTCTTATAGCATCAGAGTTTCATGCCCATGTGGCTGGAAATTTGAACTCTAGTTTTCATGCATATGCAGCAAGGTCTCCCATCCACTGAATCATATCCCCAGCCCCTTCCCTTTTGTAGTCCTAGGGATGGAACTCAGGACTTCATATATGTTAAGCATGTGCCCTACTACTGAGCCCTTGGCCCCTCCTGTATTTCATTATGGCTGTTCTTGTGGCTGGCTCATACTCAGATTGTTTTCTTGTTCTGTTTTGGGAATGAAGGGATATTTTACATTATAATTTATACTTTGTATTAAGGATGAATTCTTACCCTGTGGCATGTCTCTTAATGCATCATTAGTCTATCCTTTAAAAGTAAGTCGGATTAAATATATACATTCGGATTAAGCATCAGTAGATTCACACCCATAAATAGTAGTGAATTAGTAATGCTTTTCAATTTACCAATTTTCTATGATGGTTTGTCTCCTGGCTAGAAAGGGTTATTTTGCTAAACTTGGTTTCTAGACCAGTGGAGCAAGAGATTATTATAGGACATATTGTAGCTGAGTACTTGGCAGTTCTTTTGACAAAGCCTCTCATTAAGTCTTTGTGTGATGGAGGAATGTGTGCAGAACAGACTAGATGATGTCACTGGGGAGAACTCAACAACCAGAGAGGAGAGCATCACAGGTTGTGTTGAACATGTAGGCTCTCACAGTGTATCTTAATGTTTGCCCTCGGTCTATTCAAGGCTTTCAGCACTAATCTTCCTCTCCACCTCCCCCTGCCTCTCTCTTTTTGTGACATGGTCTCTACATAGCCCTAGTTGCCCTAGAAACTACTATGTAGACTATGGCCTTGAATTCACAGAGCTTTGCCTGCCTCTGCCTCTTAGTGCTGGGATTAAAGGTGTGCGCCACCATGCTTGCCTTCCCCAGTAACTTTTCAATGTGAAGAGAGAGCACATATTTTGAAATATGAAAAGCCCTAAGTTGGGAATGGCAAATTTATTGTTGTCAGGATTCTTAAACCAATGAAATGGTTACAATGGACTCAAAGCAATAGGAACTTTCTTGACAGATATGAAAGGAAAGAAATCCCAATAAGACAAGCATAAAGTGACAGAAGTATGGGAAACCCAAGAGAGCAGTGCCCTCACAATGCTCAGCTGAGTGTTAGTGTGTTGTGGCACACTAACCTTATCAACTACAAATGAATAAAGTTATTGGGGGTCACTGAATTATAAATGGGAAAATTTTGAGGTCAAACATAGTTTGGTATGGTTTTTCACTGATAACCTTCATTTTTAATTGTTAAAGTATTAAGGATTTTAAAGTGTGAAATGTTTTAAGAAGTGGGTAGAAGATACAATTACAGTGATTAATCCTTAATGAATTTAACCAACCTAGTTTTCATGAAGGATTTTGCTGGATGTACTACTGGAAAACACGGACCTAGAGAGTTGACTTGTGCAGACATTGTAGTTTAGATCAAATAAAGGTGATCCAATACCCGGTACAGAACAATGGAGGTGTCATTCCCAGTAGAACATATTTAGGCAATTGTTTCTTGACGGGTGTTGGCAAAGTGAGACATGCCACACGAAGAAATAAGAGAAACAGGCATGAAAAGGAAGAGGCAAAGACGGAAGTTCGGATAACTATTGAAAGGACTGTGCAAAGATAGCACATATGAAGCCTTGGAGTCTAAGTGTCCAATCAGTTCAATGATACTGGGAATGATAACCTCAGAAAACATGCTTCTTGCTATGTGCCAAATACTGACATAGATACCTTTCAGTCTGGTAACTCACATAATCTTATAACAGCCCTGCAAAGCAGATAACGTTAAAAAGTTTCATTTCAAGCCAGAGGAAGATTATGGCATAAAGCTAAAGATGTTTTCCCCAGATCGCATGGACAGTGAGTAGCAAAGTTTAGGTTGGGATTCTAGGGCTGTGAATATAGAGCTTTTCTGTCCTTTGTGGGCTTGCTGTGATTTCACCTCAGCATGATGAGTCACTTTGGACTGGGGTCCGTTATACACCCTTTAAGAATGTATGCCTTCTCACGTGGCTGCTACTTAGACAGTAGCTGTACAAACACACTGGCACTGGTGAAGAGAGTTTGGACTCTGAGTAACAGCTCCATGGTGCCAGTCCAAAAAGAATGAATTGATTTGCATGATCTCTTTCATCTTTACATTCAGTGATTCCTTTAGAAAATAATTCCACAGTTTGTCTGTGATGACTCTTACATAGAGAACAGGGATTGGCAGAGGGTTTTGGTCAATGGTTTGAATTGATACCATTTTGTAGCAAGGAAATCTAAGGTTAAGTAGCTTGTTATTTTGGTGTTTAGTTGTCCTTAGGAGTAAGGAAGGACTGCGGTACTTCTGGAGTGGTCAGTGCTGCAAGGTCAGGGAGGTCTCAGCCCAGTTGCCGTTTTGTCTGTGACACGGTTAGATCTTTTATTAGCAAGCTCTGTGCTGAGAGTGGCGGAGTGGGATGACCCTTTGCATGGTACTTGTATTCTACTAAGGATCCCATGTCACAGATTCAGTTTAGAATGGTCTAAGACCCTCCGTTTCTTGGCAGACCAAATGAAAAATCATCTGTGGAGAAGGGGTTTTTATTCAGTAGTTCAAAGTATGTTCCAAAAGTATGTATAGAGCGGTCCATAGGAAAAAAAAAACTTAGTTAGCTAAGCATATAGGAAATCAAAGTGAGTGGAAATAGAGCAGACTTAAAAAAATAACAAACCATCTTATAAAACAAAAGCTTTAAAACCGAACTTGGACAAGACAAGCCAATAGGGGGAAAAGATCCTAAGTGAAGGCACAAGAATCCGAGACCCACTCATTTGCACATTCAGGAGTCCCAGGCAAACATTACCTGGATGTCATATGCAGAGGACCTGGTGCAGGCTTGTGCTGGTCCCGAACATGCTGATTCAGCCAGGCAGGCTATTTTTAAATGATGTTTGTGAAGTAAAAGATAGCAGTGAAAACTATAGGCCCCTATTTGACCCCGACAGAAAACGTCTTCTGGGAACTACATATAAGCTTTGTAACTGCCTTTAAAACTGACCAAGTAGACCGTCTAGGTATTAAGAAATAGGATAAGCAGCGTTAAGTTCATAGTTCAATAGTACTGACCTAACATTTTCAAGGTAATGGGTCTCGTTTCCAGCACTGCAAAGAAAATTCACAATAGTTCAAATGTTTAAAACTGAAATTGTAAAACTTTAGGGGCTGTTGATGACGCCGCAGTTCAGAACAGTTGCTGTTCTTGCAGAGTATCTGGGTTCAGTTCCCAGCCCCCACATGGTGGCTAACAACTGCCTGTAAATCCCGTTCCACGACAATTTCTCTTCTGAGAGTCTTCTACATGCATGAGGTGCATACACATACCCCCAGGCATACAGACATACACATGAAATAGATAAGTATGTTCTAAAAAATTTAAAACTTTATAGCAAACTGAATGTAGCTGAGGAAATGGATTTTTGCAGATAATAGGACAGAGAAAATGATTAGACATGGGTGTTTACAAATAAAGGGTTATAAATGGGAGGATGCTACAGAAGGCTTGATTAGTACAATGGAGAATGTGGAAGTCTAACACTTAGGTAAGAAAAATAGAGAAAAAATGCAGAAGAAGTTGTTTGGTGAAATCATAACTGAGCAGATTCTAGAGCTGACTTAATACTCTAAGCCACATTTCAGGAACTCACTGAATCCTAAGCAATATAAATAAAATCATGGAGCAACTCAAGGCTGGAGAAGGACAATGAATTTCATAACAATAGCAATTGTCTCAGTTGTATCAGCACAGTAATGGAGACAAAAGTAAAATAAGATTTCATTATGCTAAGACGAAAAGAGGGCAAACATTCCCCAGAACCTTCCATATAGAATTTTATATCCACTAAATACTGCTATCAAGAGTATTGCTTAAAAGTGAGATATTTTGAAAGAGAATCCAGAAAATCTACATCCAATAGACATCTTCCAAAGGAAAATTATAAAGAATATAGTTCAGACAGAACTGATTTTAGTTGTATGACTGATATTAAGAAAGCAGTAAAGAGATAAATCCATTGTGTGTGTGAATCTATCTAATGAGAGAGAAAATTACAATCATGTAGGGTTAAAAACACACCATATGATTAAAATGCATGACTACAATAGCATCAGGCAGCCAATGGGTAAATACGTTTTGAGTGTTTTAAGATGATTGTACTATCTGAAATGAGTCATGCGGCTTTGAGAGAGAGAAATAAAGAAGCAATGGGGAACCATGGTAGAATCCAGAAGCCAGGATGGCTGGTGACTGGAATCAGCTTTGCCATCAGTTAGCAGTATATACTTTGAGAAGCTGCTTCTCTGCTATCATGATTGCGTCTGTTTTCTTAACTGTAAATATGAGACTTTGGAACTAGATTAAAATTTAAAGTCCTTCTCTGGGAGTCAATGAAAAGGAATTCCTGCAGAAGGAAAAAAAAGAATCAATAGTTCTTGAGGTATTTACCCTTCCTTTAAATTTTAAACAATAAACATGTTGCAGTTACTTCCAGCCAACTTTCACATATCCATTCAAAAACTTAGAGGTAAATCTAATCTCATTCAGCTGTGTGTTTTTGCTTTTCCTTTAAACCGATTTCTTTGTTTTGTTTTGCTGTCATTTAATAGTTAAGTGGGGTAATTGTCTCCCGTAGATGGTAAGGGGACCTTAGCAGGGGAGAAAAAGCTCTGAGCAGAGTACCTTGCTGAAAAACTGTGATTCTTGCTATTGATTTATTACCTAAGCAAATTAACACCTTACTCTCTTGCTGCCTCTCCTGCAATCCCTTCTCCTTTCTCAGGCCAATAATAAACCTGAGATTGAAGCGGCCCTCTTCCTCGACTGGATGCGCCTGGAACCCCAGTCTATGGTGTGGCTGCCTGTTTTGCACAGAGTGGCTGCTGCAGAAACTGCCAAGCACCAGGCCAAGTGTAACATCTGCAAGGAGTGTCCAATCATTGGATTCAGGTATTGGGCTCCGACAAAATAACCTTACCGTCTCTCACGTTTTCATGACTTGGTCTTTTGCCTCCCATGCCAGTTTGCTGTGAGTTTGTTCCTCTCCAAAGCGGGAGAGAAAGTGATGCAGCCGAAGCATCGATCACGGCTGTCATTCCCCTGATCACAGGGTTATTTTTGTGGACCTGACTCATTAGGCAGATGTCTCCTTCCACCTTCACTCTTCAGCTCTTCACAGCCACATTTTGGGTTGGGCGAGCCAGAGTACCTGTCTCCACAGAGATATTTGTTGGTCAAGGGCATCCAGATGAACTGTGCCTCCTCCTTCCTGGAACTAAAACATTTTTACCCTTGTTTTCTTTTTTCATGGCCTTTTCTGTTTATAGAAATTCTCCAAGAATCTGTTATAAAACGAAGAGTTGATTCTATTCTGGGAAGACGCATCCTGGTAGCTCAGTTTCTTTCTCACTTGGCAGCATTTCTTTTTACCCATTAAGTAACAAGAATTATTCCAGGCATCTGAGAACTTTCTTATTTTTCTTTGAATCTGATTCTCTTCTTTCCATAGTATCATGGTGAAATCCTAAGGGAATAAAAGTTAGGCAAGCAAATGAGATTCACAAAGCAGCTAAAAACAGAAAGCATTCCTTATAAATGTAAAGGTGAGAGAAATGGGAACCAGCATGCTATTATTTTGGTATTCTTAAAATGACATGGAAAACAATTGACTCATTTGGAGAAGTAGGATATTTTTAAATGAACTAAACTAATAATAATCCCAAGTCGCTATTCTGAAATGATGATGCATTTAAACATCTGGATTGATATGAGCCTTTCCATAGCAAAAAGAAACAGCAGGATTATACACCAGCTATGGAGTATAATCACCCCTTCTGAATTCATTTAGCAGCCAATGTAAATATTCATTTCTAGTTGTGCTTAAATATATTGTATGACTATTTTCTATTTTTGTTAAAATACACTGTTCTTTTAAAATTGATGTTTTTCCTCTTGTAATTTCATGCAGCTTTTTTAAAAAAAACCTCACAGGTTTCTAAAGCCTAGTTAGACATATCCTTATAAAATATACCTTTTTTCCTTACTGGCTTTGTACAGGTGAGAATGATACTGTAGAGCCTACAAGACTGGGAGGGGAGCTGCAGGTGACTGCATTCCTTCTTATCTTCCCGAGCCAGCTTCGTGAACCAGTGGGATTTGTATAAAACAGAGGAAAATTTTATAAAATAAAAAAGGACCATGCTTTGGAGGACCTAAGAATGGTCTTTTTTCTTTTTCTTTTTATTTACCCTTCAATTCTTTTGCCCTTATCAAATTAGATTATTTTAAGAATCAACACTTCTCTTTCTTCCTTATTCCTTCTGAAATGATGGTTGAGATCTAAAAAAATGCTAGCTTTTCTTCCCACTTTCCCATATGTAACATCAAGAATCTGTTTGTCTGAATTGGCTGAGGCTCTTATCTTAGAAGGCAAAAATCAGGGGGACTGAAACAAACATATAGTATTCTGAGTCTGAAGGAAAATGTACCAACCAGTCCTGAGAAATGAGAAAATCCTCCATTTAATTCAATGTTGTTGTTGGCTTTTTTGAAGAGTGTCATTTTTGAGTAATATGGTGAGGAATTTCTGGAGAGAAGAAATTGTCCAATTGTCATGAAGATGAATCATACCAGCCAATTACAGATTATATAATTAAAGGAAGAGTTATTTTAATTGGAGTTCTTATTTAGATTTCTTATGAGTAACTTCATTTTTGTAATTTTGTGATAATTAGTATTTCAGAAAACTCTTGTCAATCGTTCACTTTGAAGTTCTTTCAAAGTTGAGTAATTGGTCTTTAAAAGACTAGGAGTTTGCCCATCCTTTCCCTTTTAATCTGAAAGAGTTCCAATGTAGTTTAAATAAGGGTTGAGTTTTTCATTCTTTCTTCCATATATGTATGGGATAATCTTTCTGCCAAAATGTTTTGATACTATAGAAAAGGAACTGGAGAGGCCTGGGGTGGGAGTTAATTGCTTACTATGCAGGACTAATGAAGACTACTTTGTTTTTACAATTGGCAGTGTGGTGGAGGGTTTCCTAGAGTGTTCTTTGGGACTATGACCTTAAGAAGTACATATGTGTTTGTTTCTGTTCTTTTTCAGGTACAGAAGTCTAAAGCACTTTAATTATGACATCTGCCAAAGCTGCTTTTTTTCTGGTCGAGTGGCAAAGGGTCATAAAATGCACTACCCCATGGTAGAATATTGCACTCCGGTAAGTTAATGTCCTCCTGACATGCGTTCATTCACCTGAGAGGAATTCTAGATTTGGATATTGCACGCCATACTTAATTCTTGGTTTTGCTTTTTTTGGGGGGGAGTTCTTTTTATTTGTTTTGTTTTTAAGTTCCACCACCCTATGTCTGTACCATGCAGGTCCTAATACCCATCAGAGGTGACTGGTACTCAATTAGTACTTGGAATGAATGCATACGTTGTTCTCTTTTTGCATGGTTGTAGGGAGGCCATATCACATTTCTTTTGTAAGACCTTAGCAATCATGTAGGGAAGACTCCTGGCCGTAGGACACGGTGAAAATGGAGAAGAGTAGTATGTGTATTCCTCAAAAAGCATGCCATAGTACCCTCGATCACTGTTGTTCACCTTGAGCTTCGTGACGTTAGCAACTGACTCTTGAAAAATATGCTTCATATGACAATACTTAATCACTCATTTACATGGTAAGTAAGTACTTACCTTTTAAATGGCTTTATGTGCAATGGTACTGTTATTTTTAATATTATTGTTTTGGGGTGGTGGATTTTTTTGGTTGTTTTTCAAGTTAGGGTTTCTTTGTGTAGTCCTGGCTGTCTTAGAACTCACTCTGTAGGCCAGACTGGCCTCGGATTCAGAGATCTGCCCGCCTATGCCTCCAAGTGCTGGGATTAAAGGCACATGCCACCACCACCCAGCAGGATAGATGAGGACTCTGTCGTGCTGAGGTTAAAAAGTTTGCCCAAGGTTCTATAAGAAGTCAAGAAACCTCTAACATGTCTGAGGAAAATATTCACTAGCTATCAGGTATTGAGAAAAGTCCTAGTGAGATGGCAAGCCCATAGGCTCAGGGATCATAGACACACAGAAACTCCACATGAATGCACCCGGGAGCTCCTCAGGAATGTATACTCTCAGGCCCCAGCTGGAGTTTTAGAGATCAAAATTTGTATTTTATTAGCAAGATTTACAGGGGCTCTGCTCTGCTTTAGGCCACGGATTTCATCCATCACCAGATGTCCTTGCAAGCATTTAATTGTTTTCCTCACTGTTATTCCTCTTACAAAGGTAATCAGTGTCAGACAGTGCACCCACCATGCTATGAATTATCTACTATTCAGTTTGTGAACTCTGATATTAATGTTAACTAAGTAGCTTAAAAGTACCAAAAAGTACAGTAAAAATTAGTTAGCCTAAGTCTTCTATAAACTAGTATTCATTGAATAGCTAAATAGTCTGAATATTTCATTTATTCTTTTTCTTAATCTTTACTTATTTTTTGTGTGTATGTATGTGTTTTTGGTGTGTGTGTGTGAAGGCCAGCGGTTAAAGATTGGTGTCTCCATCTTTGTCTACCCTAATTTATGAGACACAGTCTCTAACAGAACCTAGAAGTCACAGATTGATTGGCTGCTATCTGAGATCTAGAGATCTACCTGTCTCTGCCTTGCCCAATGCTAGTGTTATAAATAGGTACCACCAAGCTTGGCCTTTATGTGGCTGTTGGGAATCCAAACTTAGGCTTATGTGGCAAGCACTTTGCCAACTGTACTGTCTTCTCAGCTTTTAATGCCCCTCTTTTCCCACTGATACATGTTTTATAAATGTAAGTAACTCACCCAAGTTAGGAAAGTTTGATTCCGTAGTCTTGGTTCATCCTTCCCATATTCCCCTGGTTCCAAACCCAGTGCCATAAAGATGAAGATCTGGAGGCCATTTGTTTTTAAATGGCGCTCTCCTAAAGCTGCTCTCATAATGATTTTTTTTTCCTTGTAGACTACATCTGGAGAAGATGTCCGTGACTTCGCCAAGGTACTAAAAAACAAATTTCGAACCAAAAGGTATTTTGCGAAGCATCCCCGAATGGGCTACCTGCCAGTGCAGACTGTGTTAGAGGGGGACAACATGGAAACGTGAGTAGTGGTGGTCGCAAAGCAGACTTCCATTTGATATACATATCTGAACTCCTCCCAACCAAATACCCTCCTTCACTCCCAAATGAAAACAGTCTCTTCAGTTTCTCTCTTTTTGGATTGACTTTAGCTTTAAAAAAAGGCAAATAAGCTGATGTTCAATTGCACTTTCCCTTGACAGCTATCTTTTCCAAAAGTCAAAGGAAGGGAAAAAAAACAATACTGAAGTCCAAATTGCCTTATAAGCCTTTTAAGAGCTCGGGGACTGTTT
The DNA here is from genome assembly GCA_001685095.1 of Ellobius talpinus. NCBI lineage: Eukaryota > Metazoa > Chordata > Mammalia > Rodentia > Cricetidae > Ellobius > Ellobius talpinus. The sequence goes on along the minus strand of LOJH01004245.1, from coordinate 22,403 downwards.
ACAGATGAGTGATGCCAGTATTTCATTTTGAGTTCCTTCCCTCACAAATCAGTGGATGTGTGTCTTTTTGTATCTAATTGTGTGGTCATATCTAGTCACTCTTTTCCACTTGAGAGAAATACCCAGGCACAGGGAAGGTTTTCACAGTAAGTAGAAATGTGTCTGCTGGTCACCTGGATGATGGCTTTGCCTCCTTGAAACTTCCTCCTTCGATTCTCCCGTACTCTGATGGCAATCACACAACAATTTGTTTTGCTTTTCATTCACTTTTCACTCCTACTTGGCTGTTGCTTTCCATGATTCAGACATACTTTGGTTGGATTTTGTTTGTTTCTTTTGCCCTTTCCTTAATTTCTGTTGTGGCTGGGTTTGCTTGTGTCTCTTTTCACCACCTCATGTGTTTTGTTTTGCAGTCCCGTTACTCTGATCAACTTCTGGCCAGTAGATTCTGTGTGAGTACTTTTGCTGAGGGTGCTGCGATCACCAGCATTCACTTGCTTGATTGCTCTGCGTATTTATTTATTTATTTGTTTGTTTATTTATTTATTTATTTTGCTCTGTTTTGTTTAAAGACATTCTAATTTCCTGTCTTTTTTTCTCACTGAGGCCTATTACAGCTTACAGAGGCTCTGGGTAGAGCTGCAGGTCTCTCTGCTGAAGTGCTAGTCGGTAGAAATTCTGGTCTGAGTTCTAATAAAGCTGAAAAGAATTCTGCAGGTTTTAGCTGTAGTCCTGGAAGATGTGTTTATATTTTCAATATTCCTTCAAATATAGGCAAGAAAGAGGCTCCTGTTTGGATAATAGCATTTGAAAGCCATGTTTATTGAGAAGTAATACATGGAGACCTTCAGAAGGGTCATGGTGTGTTCCTTGGAAGCAGTTATCAATGGACTAGTAAAAATCAGCAGAATAGATTTTAGAGTATGACACTGAGTTTGGTTGACTAATTTCAGTGAAATGTGTGGATGTTTTTAAAAAGTAAGTCATGCCATGCGGTTTGAAAATTTTTCACAAATGTAGGATTCTGACTTGTAAGCTAAACTTATTTTTATCGTCTCTCTAAAATACTCAGTTCATAAACAGTTATGCCTTTAAGCAAGGAGGGGGTGTTCTATAGTCTGCTGCTACTACTGGTGTTTATTAATACTACTAATATCATATAATAATACACAAATGATTTATTTCAGCTTACATTGTTAGAGAACTTTTTGGAGCTAGGTGTTGTGATAAACACTACTAGTCCTAGCTATTTAAGGGGATGAGGCAGGAGAACTGCTAAAGCGAGCCCAGGAGTTTGAGACCAGCTTGAGTACCACAGTGAGACCTCTTTAAAGAATAAAATGTATGAAGTCTTTCAGAGATCTTTGATATGTACATTAGCAAAAATTATGCCTACATAAAAGTTATATAGTGTTTTCATAATAGTTTGTTGTTTTACAGTATGCTTTACCAAATTAAAGTTTGGTAGCTCTGTCCTGTAACAAGGGGAAAATAATTTGAAAGAGTGGCTTATGTGAGAATTTAATTTATTTGATTTTTATATTATCTCGCCATATAATTTAACTGAACCTAAATAATGTTTTTCCCCAAAGATATAGACACAAACATAACCTATGAATTGAGATGTATTTTAGGTCTTTAATAGCCAAAGGAAGTAGAAGAGTTCTTTTTCTTTTTTAATCCCACATTATTGTGCCATTTAATTTTGAGATACCATACTTACAAATAGTGCATTGTCTCTTTTCTTTATTTCTAATGCTTAAACAATATAAGAAGTTACTCGATACAGCTGTAGTTTTGCATGATGGTAATTATTTTCCCCAACCTGAGCATTCTGTTTGCGGAAGTCAGAAGCCTTCATAACTAAGCAATTTTGAAACTTGATCTGCTGATGTACTGAGATGATCAAGAAGATAGATTTATTCTGCCAGAGGAAGTTTAACCAGGGAGGAAGTCTGAAAAGTTAGGATTCAGAAAAATTTTTTTTAATGTTTGACTAAAAGGAATAGGAAACAGTTCCTTGAAAGGAATGGAGAAGATCCAATCTATGTTAATGAGAAAGTATCACAGTCGGGTTGCAGTGACTTCTTTTAAATTGAGGACGTTTGTCTTTCTTAATCCTTGAAGCACTTTCAAAATCAATGACTTATTTATTAATTTATCTTTTGTAACAACTAAAACATATTCTTTGGTTGCCTTTTTAGGAAAAGTTGGCTAGATTTTTCAGAGAGTGTGGGGTGTTCTAATTTGGAGGAAGAAAACAAATCCACATGCTAGTCTGTACTTTCTTTAATACTCTAATTTTATTACTTTTTACTCAGACTTTTCTAATAAAATAGAAAAATCTATTGTAAAACTGTCCTATTCAAGCAGAAGAATTATGTACTAACATGTTTTATTTTGTTAAAATATATTTGATAGGAGCATCTTATGATAATAGTGGTATTTAATCTACTTAGTGTGGAACACAGACTTGGACAGCTTCCAGAGATACAGATCTTTTGTTTTTGTTTAGACAAAACCCTTGTTTCTTTGTAGCTGTCATAGTATTTTAAACTGAATCCAGGATAGGCCTTTCATTTTTTTTTATCCAACAAACGAGGCAGGCTGGCAATGTTGTTGGAGCTCCTCTACTTTGAAATCTAAGTAAATGAGAACCTGCTCATGGAATTCTCACATCATTTGTGAGATGGCATTGGCCAAATAGATTCTTAGGGATAATCGGAAATGATCCTGGTTGGTATATTGCTCTGTATTTACAAAGCAGGAAGCAGTAGCCATATTATTATCCTCCTTTGAAAGTGTTTTTGGAGGCTTAATGCTTAAGGTATTTTTTGGAGTAATTATTACTAATTCTTGGTTTTCAAATTATTCTACTCTGACCAGCACTTTCTTTTGGCTTCTTGTCTGGTTTAGCAAGTACCTCTTGTACTTTTCTAGATTACTATTACAAATTCATATACTCATGCAAGCTGCACTAGGTACTATGTGCATTAATCTATAAAATAATGGGAAATTATCCTTGAGGCTAAGAATTACAGCTCCGCATAAGACTTTTGATAAGATTGCATTAATATGCTTTGGATTTACATGCCCTCTTCTCCTGCTTCAAGGTCTTGTGTTTTCTTTCTTTTGTCTATACTCTACCACTATGGCAACTATTATAATGAAAATTACTGCTAATATGTTTTCCTCAATGGTAGGCTTTAGCTTATTTTATGTATATATGTATATATATTATTATATATACATACTTTTATATGAAACTTTGTAGCTTTCTAGTAATAAACAATTTTAAAATTCTATAAAAATAGCAGATTAATTCAAAAATATAGTGAAGATTCCCATGGGAATATTTGGATCTGCCTATTAAGTTAAATAGTTGTCTCTTTTGCTTTCACATGAAAATTTAAACATGTTTTAGGCTTGACCTAGACAACATTGGTCTCATATTTTACACTTGACCTCCACAATATGAAAAAACCTTTATCTCTCAAGGAAGGCATCCAGTGCCCTGGTCATTAGTTGAAGTGTGTGTTGTAATTATCTTAACACAATGTTTCATATTTAAAAAAATAGAAATTTCCAGCATATTTTCTATGCAAACCTAGGAGTATATATCCATTCATTTCACATATATGTGTGTGTATATACATATACATACATATACACATACATACATGCAGAAATTTAAGAAGAAAATCAAACATTTTCATCTTCATGTTCAGACCAAGTCTTTGAATGCTGTTTGGGTATTAGGATAAACAACAGGCCTCACTGCGCATGTTACACTGAATTTTGGGTTCATGCCTTTCTTTACCTAAGTCCTTTCTGTATTGGGAGAGAAATGGAAAAGATCTTTTATTCCTTTTCCAATAGGGCAAAACTCAAGTCCAAACTGGTTTTTGGAACAAATTTTGTTTTTTGTTAAAGTTAATCCAAAAGATATAAAAAATTTTCGAAATAATGAGTAGATCAGCTAGGAAGTCTGAAAAAAGGTAACCCTACCAAAATCCTTGCCTATCTACTGAAGGCAGGGGCCTTTTGATTTTGCCTACAGAACTTATACTCACCATTTCCTCTTATTTGCTCATCTGGATTTGAGTGCACGCTAGCCCCAGTAAGAATTATTGTAGATATATGACATCTTACTAAATTTAGATATTCTTTAAAAAAATGCTTACATGATCTTGAGTCGTTCCATTTTTTTCTATAGCATACTAGCATAATGCTACCGATAAATTAGCAGGTAGCTTCCTTCTGTAGACATATTGGTAGATAGAATTTAAAGAAGTACTAGAATGGAATAGGCTCAGCGGAACTAAAATTCTTGACTGTAAATCTGCTAAGGATACATAGTTTACAGTCAACCCAAAGATGCTATCATAGATGTGTGTAAGCTGTTTCCAGTTTTAACCACACAGTTCTGAGACAGCCTCAGAACTCTCATATATGAAAATGTATGAGCTGAGAGGCTGTAATGCTGTGTAGATTCCCCCATACCTTTTTGTGTAATTGACACATTTTAGAATGTTTTTCTTTTATTTTTATGGCTTTTAAGAAAAAGCAGAAATCATCTCTCCAAATTTCAATTTAAAATATTTGATGCTGTCTTATATACAGGAGCAGCTACCTACATGTGCATGCTTGGAATAAAGTCATTCTAAGCCATGCATATAACAGGAGTGTGTGGTGGGGGCTATTTCTCCATTAATGGATGGTATCTATGACTAATCACATTTTCTGCCTTATAGGCCTGCCTCGTCCCCCCAGCTTTCACACGATGATACTCATTCACGCATTGAGCATTATGCTAGCAGGTATGAGACTAGTTGAATGCCAGGGAAATATTGATTGAAATAACTAACCAAGGAAAGCTAACCTATAATAATTAAAAAAATATTTTCTTTCTTCCTCAATCCTTTCTGATTTCTACTAATCAACTTGCCCTCTAACATGCATGCCATTCTACTGCATGGAGGTTTTGGATACCAACAACAGCATGGGTCCAGAACAGTCTTATTTAACCCTGGCCTTTCAACATTTCTGGTAGCTTTGTTGTGTTTTATATTCTGAACACATTTGCTAAATTGGCTTGTAAGTCCTCTAACCTCATTCCAGACTACTAGACTAGATATTAATCTGTGGAGAAATGATACTGTGTTACCTAAACAATGTAAAATCCCTGACTTTTTATTTGTGTTTCATTGACTTAATGTACTTTAAGAAGATACAGCTTTCCTAACTCTTGAACTTTTCTCTACTACCTTCTTTGTATTTGAGATAACTTTTATTCCTAAATGCTGAACTACTAATTTTATCTTGTGCTTGTTAAATAAGTCTATTCAACTTTTTATGGTTGTCAAAAGGCTTTATTATTAAATCGGTGACAGAACACATAGAACACTTGTGAATCTATCCTTTATCAACCTCCTGACTACTGGACATGCTCTTCCATTGTGGCAAGCATTAATTAGCTATATACGTCTATCATCAGTGAAAGGCAATAATTGTCTTAAAAGACAAGGGGTAGTGTAAGGTGTGGATTTGCTTTTAGGGAAGATTTTCTTCTGCAAACAAAGACTGGTCCTCAGAGAAAGAAAGATTGATCTATGGGGGAAAATGCCCCCAAAACAGCAACAAAATACAGCTTTCGGTAGTTTTTACATTAAAAGTGCAAAGCTACTAACTAGCTGCTTCAACTGGTTAAGACAACACACACATCCTTTAATTTGAAGGATTCCTTTCTCCTCTTGCCATGAGTTATTCTTTAGTTTTCAGGAATGTTCGCATAGGTCTTGAATAGATTCTAAGAAGTCACATAAGTTTTAATGAGCTTTTACGTTTTTTATCAGGCTAGCAGAAATGGAAAACAGCAATGGATCTTATCTAAATGATAGCATCTCTCCTAATGAGAGCATGTAAGTATCCTATCTCTTTTTACAAAATGTTCCTGACAATAAAATTGCTTTGAGGGATTCAGAGGTAGGAAAAAACAGGATATAGGAATTAACATCACATTCATTTGATCTTCCAAGGAGCCATTCATTGACTTTTTCTTTAGTTCTTAAAACCTGGCACAGAATGAGCTCATACAAATACAAGCATTAATCCAGAATAACAAAAAAAAAACAAAAAAACCGCCTTACATACATTTATTTAATGTCTTATGACTATAAATTACTGATTTCAAACACTTAGATGAAAGGCTAATTTTTGAGCACACTGGAATAAGGAATAAGATTACATTTGAAAGTACGAACTCAGTCAGATTTCCTCCACTTGTGAGAAGTGGAAATGTGGTCTTCCTATAGAATTTCTATTCCCATATACTGTTAGGTTGGCATTTTTCTTCATTGGACTGTTGTGCTTTAGCATCATATAGAAAGGCAGTCTTGTGAAGTGTTCCCAGATGAGGGAAGACAAATGCAGGTCTCAGTTTGTCACTGGGGTGATAAGCTAGCTTGATCACACTTTAAGAAGGAGATGTATTACTGTTACAAATGGCCAAGAACACACTGGGCTCCAAAACAGAGGCATTATCATCAGTTTAGAGCAGTGCACATAGTACAGAATACACAGGACCATTGCTATGATCCAAGCAGATGTTGATTAGGAAGGAAGAGACTTGAGGGTATGGAGGAAATAGAGGACCCATTAACTGAACAAATAACATGGAGAGAAGAATTTTAGTCAAAGTGCAGTAATGCTTTTAGTTTGATAAGACATAGTAAGACAATGGTTTAACATCTTATATTGGAGAATAGGCAAATGGAAGCATAGTAAAGTTATCCTATATAGTATGTATGGGAACCCAGCATCTTGCTCAGATGAGAAAGGGACCTTCATAAGGATTAAGCCAAAGCAAATTGTATTAAAGTGGGATTTCTATGTAATTATTGAATTCCAAATGATTTAGTACATAGAGGAGACCAATATAATAAGAGAGACGTCAACAGCCAGTTATTTACTTCAAACAAGTATCCTTTTCCCAATTAAAACTGTGATGCTATTATGTGATCTTCCAGCAGGAAAGTGAGTAGCTAAAGAACCAACTCACTATAAAGGCTTGAATGGTTCGCTTATTTGGCTACCCAGTTTTGTATTGAAGATGCTCTCACACGTCCACATTAATTTAGAGTGTATCCATATGACAGTCTCTGGCAGTCATAGAACTGCTGCAGAGAACAGGAAGAAAACTTAACAACAAGTATAGGTTCCAGTTAAATGTGGGAAGTCCTAGCAATGAAATTTTAGAATTTGAGGAGGGTAATAATATATTAGCTATGTGATAAAGACCTTGATTGTTTTATTTTACAACAAAATTTAGCTGTAGCTCATTCTGAGGACGTGCAATCCATTTTCACTCTGTTGTTTAGCAAAATATGTTATTTAGGAACAGTTTTGATGGATCAGCTGGTTTCATTTAAATGTTTCTTTTTAATGCCACTGACAATCGTAATATTCGTTATTATCATTATTTTTGTGGTGTTAAGGAGGGCTTTATGCATGCTAGGCAAGTAGTCACCCACTGCATTGTATCCCAACGCTCCAGTGATTACTTAATTAGTAACATCTCCACCACTTATCTCTATTGACTGACAATGAAATGGAAGCCATGAGAACATTTTCATAAGGACCTGGTCTTTTCAAACTGAGAATGCGGTGGCTCTGGCATGCTAGGCATGCAGACTCATGCCAGTAATCAGGAGGCTGAGACAGAATGGTTGCCAACTTAAGGCCAGTCTGGGCTATGCAGAAATCCCCTCCAGAAAACCAAAATTAAGTGGGTATGCAAAAGGTAGCATATGCACATGATAACACCATGGAACCAGAAACGAGGAGCTTTAGCGATTCATTAAGAAGAAAATGAAGTTCCTAGAACCTGGAGGTACAATGGAGTTTTCAAAAACTTAGAGCACTTCATTCTTAGAGTGATTTCTCCTGAGTGTTATTAGAAAATTCTTCTTGCCAGGAGACTGCAACTGCCTCTCAGAATATGCCTTCCCCTGCCCTCCCTCCAACAGAAATAGTGCTTAAGATTCAGCCTAAGGAATGAGTTGTTCTTATCCTCTTTAAATCAGTCGCCTTAATGTCTCCACCCCCTTCAATTTTGTATTTATTTCTAAACAGTATTTTATTTATTTCTAAACAGTATTTAAAACAACCAGTTATCCACAGGTTAATTATTGTTAACATCCCACCTCTGAGACCTATAAGTTAAAATTAGCTGGCTGAAGCAGCTCTTTCGGGTTTTTGCCTTCCACTGAAGATACTATTTCCTATTTTAAGAACTGTTTCCCTCCTCCCTGCCCAATCAGTATCAGTACCATGGCTAATGAACAGATCATCTTGACAGACTTATTAGCAAAAGAATTAAATGGCCATTGTTATTTTTAAAAAAAATATTTGTTAGTTGATAACAGGCTAAAGTGTTAAAATAGACTCCCAAGTATTTCTATAATTCTGTCTTTCATTTATCTGTGTAAATAGGCCAGTAAGTTTCATGTGGAATTTTGAAAAAAGAAACAATCTAAACTGTCCATCACTACAGCGGTACCTAAATGTCTTCAGAATAGGGGAACGGAAGGTCTGACTAATTGTTGAGAGCAAAGAAATGTTTCTATTTTCAAATACACATCTGAGTCCCTGACCCCAAAACAAAATAAGGGGGGTGGAAAAACCAAAACCTTTGATTTTATTTTCCAGAGATGATGAACATTTGTTAATCCAGCATTACTGCCAAAGTTTGAACCAGGACTCCCCCCTGAGCCAGCCTCGTAGTCCTGCCCAGATCTTGATTTCCTTAGAGAGTGAGGAAAGAGGGGAGCTAGAGAGAATCCTAGCAGATCTTGAGGAAGAAAACAGGTGAGTTTTCTCTGTAGCTGTGTCATTGGTAAGCGGAGTGCACACGCTTGCACATGGAGATGAGTGCCAGGAGTCTTCACTTAGTCACTCAATGTCTAACTGTTTGCGAAAATAATCTGTTCAGCTCCTTTTGCAGATTCACTTCTTGTCTGAAAGAAGAAAATGAGTGTCATGTAGCATGATTAATAAGTAACTCCTAATTTAGGTGTGAAGGGATTAATGCTAATGGGATCATTGGGTTTATTGCATGTGTTCCATAGGTTTTGATATATTTGTATTTGGGAATAGAATTTAAGAGAAAAACCAAGTGATTTAATTCATGGTTACATAAATTTTACATGTTTGGCCATATTACCATAAATATTAGAGGAAGTAGATTCATTGGCTTTGTCATATTTGGGAATAGTATTTCCTCTTATTTTTCATCATCAAGTAGAGAAGTTACTGCTTTTGTTCATCTTCATAGCAGATTAGGTAGGCAATTCCAGGTGTTAGCCATTACCTATAAAAAAGAAAAGTGCAATTATTAAAAAAGAAAATTCATGATGCCTAAAGTGGATAAATTGTAAGGATCTAGACTATCATGTGGTGTCAGGATAATACAAATCATTGGCCTCTTCCTTTTGTTTTACATTTACTATGCCACGGGTACCTTGGTTAAGGGAACCTTTTCACATGTAATCACAGTGTGGCTTGCTACAGACAGTGCCACCAGGCAAGTCTTTAAAGGCCAGACCGCTCAAATCTGTAGCACTTAAATACTTTCATCTCTTTTGGTTAGCCCAAGGCAGCAAGACCTCTTAATCGAGAGGACACACTGTATTTGAGAACCAGTGCCCTGAGGGAGAATATCAGCTCAGCATGAAAAAGCTGGCTGCCATTCATCTAGTCCCTTCTGCTGCTACTAGCCTTTCAGCTCTTAATACCCCTGACCTCTGGCCATAGCTCTTTATCAAATTGGCTTCCCTTGAGTTCCTCGCCCATTTTCCCAATAAATCCTCTGCACTGACTCTTTGTGTATCTTTCCAGAACTGGCCAATATGGCATTCTTCCTTTACTGGATTTCCGTATCTTGAATGAACACCCAGCTTCTCAGCAGGGCGTCCAAACATTCCACTGTGTTCTCTCGACTTGCTTTTGTCAATGCCACCTTCTTCCACTGACCATGCTACTGTAGCCAGTATTTTGATTTCGTTTGCATCTACTTTCTGGGCCATGTTCATGCTCACTGTCGGCCTATATCACTTTAGATTTTGCCCAGCAAACTAAGGGCAGTGTGCCCTGTTATCCATCATTGTCCAAACCTCCTTCAAATGAGTCCTGGCCATTTGGTGATCAGCATCTTGTTCCTCTAGTAGTTCCTACCACAGTGATAAGATTTCACTACTCAGGAAGTGTCTGGTAAAACACTATATGATCATGTAATCATGCTTATATGTTATAAACTTAAGAATATAGCAAGGAGGTCACATGGCCGCCGGTAATGATGTAATCTTGTACATTTGTGGAGGGAAGTTTAATGATAACTTTATTTTCTTAGCTCTATTTGTAAAAGTAGGAATGAAATCCAAGATACCTCTCCTACTATTTTACTGGGAAGAGTCACTATAATAATTAGTAATAATAGCTAGAAGTCATTCATATTAAATCTTTATCAATGTCAAAAGAGAAGAAAGGATTGGGGTTTCCCCTATAAACACAATCTAATGCTCCTGAAGAGTACATACATTTTCTAGTATATGATCATTACCATTGCTTAGTACATCTTTTAGCTCATTAGTCAGGATATAGATCTTGTTGATGGGTTGCACATGCTCCCTCCATGCTGTGGTAACCATGTCAATGAGTGTTGGGGAGGAATACCAATTACACTTATTTATGTATCATTTCATCGTTTTTAGAGCACCATTTCTGGTACTGGGGACTGAATCCATGACCTCATGCATGCTAAGAACCCATTCTACCACTGAGAAACACTACCAGCTCCTCATTTTGAAAGTACTTTAATATATTTTAGATCATTTAATCTTTTAAAAAGCTGTACAAAGAAGTATACATCTCCTTTCTTTAGATGAGAAAGCACAGGCTGAGAGAGGTTCAAATAGCTTGCCCCAGATTTCCCAGTCAGCTAGTGGTAGACATAAATTCATATCAGGTTTATTTTTTCACACTCAAAATAGCCAACTCTATCTTGGTTCAGAGAATCAAGAGCCATTCTATGTACATGCCATCCACATAGAAATCGGGTTTATTCCCCAGAATGTGCCTTACCTTGAGAGCGTCTGCAAAGAACAAATGTCCTTGAATAAACTAGTTCAACCACTTTACCCTGAAATATATCCAGGATTGTCACTGAAAATGGGATAGTTTGTTCTCTGAAAGAAAGATTATATAGCAGGGCTACTTAGTGCTTCAAAATGAGGCCTCTGCCATTATGTGAGTCTTTCTGGAGGTTATCTTGAAAAGGTCAGAATGAGTCTTTTCTTTTCTTCTTCTTAGTTCTATTTTCACCTCCTACTGAAATCCCAAAGAAGTGTCTCCCTCTTGGGAATGGCCTTCCTCGTTTTCTCTGCCCTATTCTCTGCTGTCTTCTTGGCGATTTTATGAAAGAGATGCAGGACCATTCTGCTTCTATTACCTTTGCTTTGGGTGTTGCTTTCAAAGCCTTTAATTTGTCCTTTGCCTCCCTAAGAAAGCCTAGGAAATCACTAGATTCTCTTTCTCTGTGCCTGCCAGCCTGGATATTTCCCAAGTCAGAAGTAGGCTGCAAAAATGACAAATAATAGCCTACTTGTGGAGAAAATGGGCAAGGATATTTAAAGTTAGTATTGTACTCAATGCTCTGGATGGAGACTTTGATTATATTTAAATATTTGTGTATATTTAGTGTTTATTTAGTATATCTAAATGTCAAATATCTGTGGATATTTGATGTCCTTATTCTACAAATGTGAATTATGTTCACATTGCAGTTAGCAAAGGAGAGTTAATTGGAGACTCCAATTCCTGACTACATATGATATTAATTTTATTAATTACTCTTTTTCACAATTTTCCTGGCCCAATGCCCTAGAGAAACTCAAGGTGGCTATTCTACATACATCTTGAGTATATCTTTTTTTCTTTTTTAATTTATTTTTTAAAGTAATCTTTTCTCATTTTACATACCAATCCCAGTTCCCTCTCCCTCCCCTTCTCCCACTACCCTACCTTCCACCTGTCCCACTCCAATCCATTCCTTAGAGAGGGTAAGGCTTCCCATGGGGATTCACCAACATCTAACACATTCCTCTGAGGCAGAACCAAGGCCCTCCCTCCTATATCTAGGCTGAACAAGGCATCTTTCCAAAGAGAATGGGTCCCAAAAAGCCAGTACAAGCACTGGGGATAAATCCTGGTCGTCTTGGGGTATATCTTATCTCTACTATTAGAGTTCCTTTTCTCCCATTCCTTATACATAGTATTCAATACATATTTGTTGAATAAATTAAGGAACAAATGAATTGAACTGGAGCTGAATCTATTTTGGTTTTAACACGTGCATCTAGTTTCAAAAACAAATATTTTACAAACCTAATTTCATAAAGGAAAACATTCAATTGAGCTTTTATTATTTTTTTAGTTCTATTAACATTTCAAAATACTTCCCTCTGCCTTGATTAGTATCAAGCATGGCTTTCTCATAAACGTAGAATTTTAAAATTCATTTTTCCAAATCCTTGGCTCTGGGTGTCTCTCCCACCAGCACCCTCTGGTTCCTAGTCTTTTTTCCCCATAAAGATATGAATAAAGCTGAGTACGTCTCTGGATCTTTTTGATAGTGTCTCTTAAAAGTTTGTGCCATTGGTAGCATTCATTAGCTTAACCTACCATTCATGTTTCACTTGTTCACCACAGATAATTAGAGTTTGTCTTCACTTGGCAGAAGCCAGCTGATTACTGAGAGTTCATTCCATCCTATGTCTTTAGCTCTGTGAACTCACGGCTTACCTTTTATCCTGTGTACATGAAATCTTGTAGTCTCCTGACTTAAGTCTATATTTGCCAAATTACTGTCAGCATAGTAAATTTGATAGGTTGCTCCTAAATCTAAAATGCAGGTAAATATGAATCTGATTGACTGTGAAGTTTAAAGACGATTAACATTATTTCATATTCTACTACAGCATCAGTCTCAGCAGATTTGTAGTACCTACACCCAGTACCTTTCATATGCTTTGGTTTGATTCCTTGGTAACCAGGCCTTTACAGCTTTGATTTGGTTTTATCTTGCTTTGTTTTATTCTTCCAATATTCATTCAAGATTATATAACAATCCAAGTAGTTTTAGATTTGTTACTTATATCACTGGTTTGAACTAGGTAGAAACCATTGACCTGTTCATGTACCTTGTAAACAACCTAACGTTCTTAGGTCCTGCTTTCATTGCTATAAATCTTCATAGGCTCGGGCATCTTTAGTCCATTTTCTTTGTTTTGGTCTACATGGTAGTCCAAAGTGGTAAGAAGTGGCCAAACTGAAAGAGTGAAAGTGGGGGTCAAAAGCTGGGTCAGGCAGCCAGAGATGAGTAAGTCAAAACACTAGGAAGAATGACAGAATGGCATTTGCAAAATCTACATTGTAGCCAGGTGTGGTGGCATAAGCCTTTAATCTCAACAGTTAGGAGACAAAGACAGATAGATGTCTGTGAGTTTGAGGCCAGCCTGGTCTATATAGTGAGTTCTAGGCCAGCCAGGTCTACACGGTGAAACACAATCTCAAAACAAGGCAAAGAAAGGGAGGTGATGAAGCCATCTCTTGTGCAAGAGAGACAGAGCATGGGGTCACACTAGGAGTATAGACCTCCTCACCTAGGATAGTGTGCTGGTTGTTATCTGTAAACTTGTCACAAGCCTAGATGTTTCTGGGAAGAAGGAGTGTTAATTAAGAATATGTCCCTGTAGAACTGGCTTGTACGCAAGTCTTGATTAATGATTGATTTGGGAAGGTCCAGGATACTGCAGGTGATGCCACACCCAAGTGCTGTTGGTCCTGGGTACTATAAGTAAGCAGGATGATAAAGCCAGTAAACAGTGTTCCTCCATAGTCTTTGCTTTAGTTCCTGACTCCAGGTTCGTACCATGTCTGTGTTCCTGTCCTGACTTCCTTATATGATGGACGGTGATATGAAAGTATAAAGAAAATAAGCCCTTTCTTCTTCAAGTTGCTTTTGGTACTGGAGTTTTATCACAGCAATAGCACCCTAGGACGAATAAGAAGCTATCCCTGGGTGTCAGCTAGAATTGAGGCCCTTATATTTACACCGAGGTCTGTGTTTTGTGTGTACATGAAGTTTATGTGAACGCATAGCTTTGTGTTGGGTAAATTTCAACCAAAAGAACCACAAGGCATTAGGAAAGCATGTTTTTAGGACAAAAAGGAGCTTATGCAAGAGGTGATTCAAGAGTTCAGTAGATTGTACAAATGGGGAGACAGCCCCAATTTCCATGCTATATCAAGGAGCAGGTAAAGCTGATGTCTCCGATGGACGAAGAGAGCTCATTGACTTGGTGGTTCAACAGCTCTGGGGGAATACAGGAAAGGTTCCAAAGTCTGACAGGAGCATAACCAAAAGATAGACTTTTTTTTGCAACCAGGGTTGACAGTTCAAGAATATCCCATGCTTGAATTCTCAGAAGAATTTGTGGAAGTCTTTCCTCAGGGGGCAGGAGGCTAGAAGATAGTAAATAGAGTGGGGAAGAAGTTGAGTGATGGGCCTGGTATCATCCTCCTGTGTGAATGCCAGCAGTCTATAAGAAAGGAATTGCTGTTAGAGTCCTTTTTCTCCTACTTTTTGTACAGAGCATTCAATAAAGAAGGAAGACCTTGTCAAAGTATGTAAAATAATTCTACCCACAAATATATTTGTAAATATTCACATATTTAAAATTCATCTCTAGAGGACACTCAAGAAGTGTATAAGGTTAAAAAGAACAAAACATAATAATAAAGACAGGTTTTACATATGCAAATATTTACAAATATACTTTTGTTGGAATTATTTTTGTCACATATTGCTCATTCTATTCTTTTTATTTAAAAATCTCTAATTAGTTTGTATATGCTGGAAAAAACATGCCAGGAGATGAGAAGAGGACTTGGGACCGAGAGTATTTTCTCAGAAGAAGCAATAGAGAGAAAGAGAGGTTAAAGGGCACCAGGATGTAAGAGAAGGCCTGGTCTCAAATGGAAGACAAATTTTGTGATCTTTCTTAAATGTGTCAGGTGAGGAATTGAGCGTAAGCAAAGAAGATGAGGAGAATATCACAGAATCTTGACATGTCCAGTTGATACCATTGGAAACTAGAGACCGATTCTTATATTTGTTCAAGGTAGCATTGTATATGAGAAGATTAATGAAACTAGGCATTTATGTTGCTTGGCAACACAGGCTACAAAACAGAGGGCTACAGGACCTTTTTTGGATAAAGGGAGCTAGCTAAACACCATAAATCAAACAGCCATGCCTTTTATGGCAAGAATGATGAAGAGCTGAAGGGGAAACACTATATCTCAAAAACGATGTTAGAATTGGGTCAAGCATCACAGCTTTATTTAGGCAGAGAGGATATGTCCACAAATCAGAGGTAGAGTCCCCAAGAATCAGAGGCTCAGTTCTATCTCACAATAGTATAACTACTATTCTTCAGTTTATTCCAAGTTAATCAAAATTGGAGGGGACTGGTTTGGGGCATCTCTTTCTTAGGAGTGAATGAATAACCAAGAATTACTCTTTATTTTTTTTTCGTTCCCCTACTTATCTCTTTTTAATTGCCTAGCTGTAGTAAATGTATTCAAGTAGCTTTAGAGGGTGGCATTTACATGCAAATTCTAGACCTAAGAAGATAGGAACTGCCTGTTCCTTAAGACTAGAGTTGTTGCTACATTCCGTGACCCTCAGTCTAAGAATCTGACATCGCCCAAATCAGCTGAACAGTCAAATAGTTTTCTGCTGCACTTGGAATCTTGTGATAGCAGATTGGAGCACCACAGACTGTTTCATTCTACAGAAAAATTGAAGCAACCCTCTGGTGATTAGAATATTCACATTTTATGGATACAGTTGGCATCTCTCTAAGACAGACTGGATAAGAGCTTACATTCATACAACCCCACTTCCTTTGTTAGATGGCCCAACCCACCCATTCTCCTTGTGGACTTTACTACTAGACCATCCTGTGACAATAGAATAAGATCTTGACTTTCTTTAGTTACTTTATAGGCCCAAGCATATAATTTCATTTAAATCCAGCATTACTAGCTGAATACTTAATGTGAGACTTCAATGATGACTAAGGTCTGTTTCTTTCCCTATGGAGCTCAACACTTAATGAAATAATATCAAAATATGAACATTAAAATCTAGCATAGGAAGTGCTCTGGATGAGCAACAAGGTCAATGATAAATTCTGTCTGGGAGTGGAGACATCTCTGCAAAGGGAGTATAAGGTTAATGACAGCCGTTTCCTAGGCTACGGCAGGGAAAGGAAGAGCTTTCCTGACTGACAGAACTATGAATCATGCATAACATGGAATGAAGTGTAGTGGAATTAAGGTGGAGACTCCTTTATAAAGTGTGACTTCTATTCTATATGCAACTTCTATTTGCTAAGGGGCAGACGATAGGCTTAGTGTATTTGGTCTACTAAATTCTTGTATTCGAGGACATTTCTATAAATGTGTTCCTTTTCCAAAAAGGTATATTTTTAAAAGCCATAGCAGTCAGATCTCCATGGTGTGAATGAGCATACTAGGGATACCTTTGATTGATCTGCAGATTCCACTGGAACTTCCCTGTATCCAGGGAGGTAAGAAGAAACATTTTTGTAAACTCTTGATATTAGATGAAGGAAATATAGGATATACTAAAGAAACATTTCAATTTTCCTGAATTTTGGCAAAAAAGATGAATAGCTGTCCTCTGAATGCTTGATGTGAACAGAACCTGTTCTGAGTTCATGTACTATTTTATTCAATCGTTACAACCCTGTATCCAAATGACTTGATAAAAGACACTGCATACAGCTACCACAAGGATTCCTAGTCTCATGGCTCTGAACTATGAACCAGTGTTATGCTATGTATAATTATTGACTAGTGTACTCACCAACATTTAATACAAAAGATCAAAGGAAACCCTGTGTGGCTTTTGATAATTGTGGAAAGACTATTTTTAAAGAAAATATATGGAATATAGCTTATGATAGCTCAAAATGTGTTCAGAGAATGTCTTTGAGAGCCTTTAAGGAAAAATATTCCAAAGACAGATTAGCTTTTGTTTAAGGGAATCCTTGTCACATTAATGTTTGCATTAAGGATAGAAGATAAAGCAATGATTAATTATGTTTAACCAAATGCTGTCCTTGTTGACTTGACCTCAAACTCAATTGTAATGCTATATGGAACACAACTTGATTAAAAAATTCAAGTGTGTAATAAACCAACCAAAGAGAGGAATAGTTAGCTTTCTATTGTAAGTGTTGAAGTCTGGCCTTTGTCTTTTCAGGGGAGATCAGAGGAAGTAGTTACCACAGGAGCCTGCACATAAGACCTGGATATGTGCTAGTACTGAGGCAATTGCTGTATAAACACTGAATCCTCAAGAATGAGTTCATAAAATGCAAAGGAGCATGTGAAATTATCACCAATAGACATAGAACATTCTTTGCACTTTTTTTGTGGACTGCTGTCTGGGATAATCTGGGTTTCCAGTTAAAGCACAAACAAAAGATTCCACCAATACTCTGATACAGTGAACTTACTATCGGAAAGTTCTTACTTGTTCATTCACTGGTTAGCTTCCGGAAAGGCAGCTTTTGTTTCTGTCACCAGGATAGTGGAAAAAAAAAATGTTTTAAGTGTTTACAGGCAATGGCCTCTTTTTCTTCACATATCTACTGGGTCATGATTTTAACATGTGTAGTCAACACAGTGGGAGTTTTTTTCTGTCCCTTTACTTTATAACAGAAATGCAAATATAGCTTTAAAGTAACAGGTTACTGTGAATTTACAAAGTGTGTAAATTATTATATGGTCCTTTGTGATGCTCCTTCAGGAAGCTATTCCTCTTTCTGACACAGAAATTTTAAAGATGAAGATCAGTATATCCACCATATGTGGCTCATTGATGAGCTAGTTCCAATCCACAAAGCCAGTGCCTAATGGAGTCATCAGGATCAATGTTGAAAAAATAGATCTGAAGTTTTAAGAGAAGTCTTGATTGAGGATCAGTGAGTTGTAGGGGAAGGTCACTTCCATGTCCACTGTAGAGGACATGGAAGCCTATGGAGAAAGGACTCTTTCTAGGAAGAGAGTACCTGTAGAAAGAACACCTGGGGTGCTAGAAGTGGCTTGCTGGTTTGTATCTCTTACATAGCTGAATAGATCCTGGAAACAGCTGACTCCATCCATTTTATAGTTTTGTCTTAGTAATCAAAAGGTAACCTTCTGTGTCGGTGGCCATAAAGTGCCCCTCTGTCTGCTGTAATTGTAGGTCACAAGCAAATAATTTCCTATGTGTTCCATTTCTTATGATGGTCTAGTAAATGAGAGGAATAATTGTCAAAGTAACTTGTGTAGTTTCAGCTTTAGCAGTGAGCATGGTTCCCAATCATTTTGCAGTCGCCTAATGTTTGTTACTGTGGAGTAGAAATAGACAATACCCACACACTCAAATATGAGCTCTTCAAAGGTATGGAATAGTGTTTCACATGCCCCTGTTTCCTGAGTTCCAGGTACCTGCATGTGTAAATGAATGGAGGGAAAATGCTCTTTGTAATGTGAGCTGTGACAGAAGCAAGGTGTCTTTATTGGTTTCACTTACTTCTGCTATTCTTTCTACAGTTTCTTTCATATATCTCCTTAGGTTGTGTTTCCATTTGAATGAAAACAACTCAGTTTAGGTTAACCTAGACTTGAGTGTTTTAGGATTATTGGGGACGTTTTTAGGAAACGTACAGACCATGTGAAAGTTTTGGATAACTTGTACAAGTAATTCTACAGGCATGTGTACACCATCGTTTACATGTTGAGTCCTCAATATTAGGGAAAAGAATAAATGACTGTTTTCACTCTGAATTTATTTTCAGTGTTCTGAAAGATACAATTTGAAATCCAAAACTTCATTTTTACTAAAGTGTCTTGATATATACTGTCCGTTTCATGCAATCCACCCTCCTGACTTGTATAATTCATTGATTGATAGCATAATCTCAAAAGTTGTGCAGTTGCCTTCACACATTCAACTTTAGAAGATTTTCTTCATCACAGAATGACACCCAGTAGTCATTTTTCTCACTTCTCCTTTGTCCTGTGATCAATTCCCAGCAACAGACACATATATTACCAATTTATTGACTCTCTTCTCTGGAGGTATATATTCCTTACCCTTCATATGAATGAATTTGTATAATCCATGTTCTTTTGTGCTGGTCTTTCACTTAGAATAATATTGTAAGTGATATCTATGTTACATCATGTTATAGTACTTCATTTTTAATGCTGACTAGCATTACATTGTATGGACAGACATATCACATTTTTAATATCTATTCACCAGTTGGAAATTTGGGTTCTTTTGACTTTACTGGCTACTGTATACAACAACAGGGACTTACTTTTGAGGAAACAATTTCTTAGTTTCTGTCATTGGAATACAAGAGGACATAGTATCAAATATGACCAGGGTGTTTAAGGGTACATCCCAGGAAGTGGGAAATAGGCCCTCAGGTTAAGTTTATTAGGTGAGCATAAGGCCTGGTGCCCAAGGGGGACTGAAGCTGGAACGCTCAAAGCATTAAGTTCTGACTCTCCTAGAGGTGGTGGAGCTTTCTGCTGACCAAAGATAATGAAACTTTGATATTTTCCTGTATTTGTCTGAAAATTGAAAGACACTTTTCCCAGTGGTATTATTCCTGGGAGCTTGACTAACTTACCTCCAGTCTTAGTTGGCCTTTTGGTTAGAGAAGAATAGGCACTACCATGTTTGTCTTGAGGGTTTTTTGCTGGCCTTATTTCCACATAATGTGCCTAGGATTTCTTATGACACCTTTTCGTTTGTTGAACTGATGATAAACACATTTCTCCTGTAAACAGCAATGTGTATAATAGACAATAACGTGTATGGTACATGATCATGAATTTTTGAAGAATACGAGTTGGTAAAGACAGAAAGTAGAGCCCGTTAATATTGTCAAATCCTTTTCTGTTTTCATTTTTGGGGGGTTTATTTTGTTTTGTTTTCTATGATCGATGTGTCAGTGGCATACTCAGAAAATATAGCACATCTAGACACATTGACCCAGTCAACTTGACCTAAGCACGTTATTCTAACAGTAACTTATTGGGTGTAATCTGGCAATTTTGGTGCACACCTACCATATTTAATTAAACCCAAGGAGTTCCCATCGTAATGATTTTAACTCAGTAACTTCATTTTTTCTAAATGCTCATCCCTGATAAACATTACTAAAACACAGATGGTGGGAAATGCATAATAGTTGCAAAGTTTGGAGGTAGTAACTTCAACATGGCTAGAGGCTAGAATCCAAGGACACACCAGGCAGATTTAGAAGGCTAAATCCCTTTCCTAGCACTCTATTTACATTTTCTACCAAGCTCATTACATTTTCATGGATTGCTTTCATTTAACGCTATCTAAGCACTATTTTCTGATAGGGACATTACAGCACACCTGAGATTTCAAATTCCAAAACAAAACAGAGAGACAGGGAGAGAGGGGGGGGAGAATAACAGCAGTTGCAACAATAGTAATAGTAACCAACTTTTGTGGAATACATGGTATGGGCTAAGCTTGGTATATGATTTACATACAGAATACAGACCAGTAATACTGGCGGCTTTTTAAACCTCATAATGAGATTAGTGCTTAAGTCAGTTGCTTAGTTTCAGCAGGGAGTAAATCAAGGTCTTTTTAGATGCCAAGATTATCTCTCAAATCCTTCTTTAATTTCCTCCTCTGCCAAGAGTCGTGAAAGACAACAGAAAGAAAAGGTGTCAAAAAGTTATATAGTTCAGATTTTTCCCTGATTTTTTTGTTTTGTTGTTCTCCGTTAATGCTTTGACATCTATTTTTAATGTATATATTATTGGAAAAAATATCCATTATTCTAAAATCCAGTAAGTATTAAGTTTCTTCTATAAGATCTGTCTTTAAACGTAGTAAATTTCAGTTGGAAAGGGGTGGAATTAAGAACTCTGTGATTTCTTCAAAGGGGTGACTCTGTTAAGCAAAAAGAAAGGATTAGAAATGAGTCTTGGGACATCCTCCCATTTTTACTGTTTTGCTCAAGGCAAGTCTAAAATATGTATACTCTTATTTCTTACTCCATGAGATTTTCCTTAATTAACATTGGTAATGCCAAGTCAGGTGAATATCTTCTTCTGTTTGGTCTAGGAGCATTTTTGACTTGCTGCTTGATTAAGTGTTTTGATATAGCTTTAAACAGTTGAGTTATGATGGAAAGGGTTTATGCAGTTTCCAGTTTTCAAATGCATCATTCTGGCAAAATGAAGTACTATCTCACTAAGTGTATAGTGACTCTTATAATTTTATATGCTTCAATAAAGATTTTGGTGGATATGTTTCCATTGTTTTTAATATTGTATGAGGGTAGAGCCTAATTTCTCTGTTCTGTTCCTTTTACATATATACTACATATAGACTCTATGTGATCTTAGACTTCATAAAATTATAACGTACAATACTGCTTAAGAATTCGCTGATCACTGGAAAAATTGCCTTTATTTACTTATATAATTATATAACTGTATAATTACTCTTAGTAGGGGAATTCGATTTAGATAGTAAATAACCTATGTTAAGTGGAAATTACAAAGGCCTGTATTTTTCTTTATCATATGTGCTAGGTAGCATTGCCATAGAGATACTTGTAAATTATTGCTAAAAAGGCCAAGTGCTTTTGCGTTTCCAACTAGTAGAGGTGAGTCATGCCAATTTGAGTCATCTTTTCTGTCCATTAAGTATTTAGGAAATTTGTTAAAATGTAAATTTGTATCTGGACATCCATGTTTGAATACTTTATAACAAAATTAATCAGCTACAACTGTGTAATTTTAGTATGGAAGGTTGTTTTGGCTCTACAGAGAATAAGAAATTAATAATGGATGGGAAACTTTTTTTAGCATAACTGGCTACAAGAAGAAATTGTAGTGACAGAAGCCCTGTGCAATGAATTTGAATTAGTGTTCTTTAGGGAGATACCAGAGAAATACAATTTACAAGATAATCAAGAATGTAAATAGATTCTTTGTGGAGTTATTGTCTGATTCCTGACATATAGTCATCTGTACTGAAATTACTCCATGACTTCATCCTAACAATTAGAGTATCAATAGGGGTGAGATGTGCAGCTTCAAGAAACTATTATGTATCAGTTAGCAATAGAAATTGGTAAGCAGGTGCTGGAGAGATAGCTCAGCAGTTAAGAGCATTGCCTGCTCTTCCAAAGGTCCTG
>LOJH01004244.1:22416-34961 GCA_001685095.1 Ellobius talpinus | reverse complement strand
ATTGCCCAGGCAAATTCTTGGCCTTTCACCTAGATAACAGTTAGGGAGGGAATTATAACAGTTAGGGAGGGAATTGCCCAGGGAACTTTTCTGTTCCTCTTATCCTTTCTACCTTCCCCCAGCCGGAGACCAGATGCCTGATTGTAGATATCCTGACTCATGACAAGCCCTGACTTGTTTGTTCCTTAAGCCTTGCAATATGGTATTACAGCTACTAGTGTTAAGGGGGGGTGAGGTTTTTCACAAGTTGTGATAAAAATGGTTTAGGTATAAAACTTTTATCAAGAAGATAGATAATAGAGTATTTTCTCTGAATATGCCAAGTATAAATGTAAATTTGTATTTGTAATACATTTTAAATGCAATTCTTACCTGATTTTTGTTCTTATTGTTTATAGTTTTATTGTGTTAGAGTTAAAATCTTTCCTTTTTATTTATATAAAAAAGGAAAGTGTTGTGGAATATTCCTTTACACTATGTGAATATGTGTTACTATGCTTGGTTTAATAAAGAGCTGAATGGCCATTAGCTAGGCAGGAAAAGGTTAGGTGGGACTTCTAGGGAGAGAGAACTCTAAGAAGCAGACTCTTCAGCTGGACACAGAAAGCAAGACATGCAAAAGAGAGGCAAAAGTCATAAGACAGCACATAGATTAATAGAAATGGATTAATTTAACTTGTAAGAGCTAGTTAAAAACAAGCCTAAGCTAAGGCCAAGCTTTCATAATTAATAATATGTCTCCTTGTCATTATTTGTAAGCTGGCAGCCAAAGAAAGTTTCCTCAGGCTACAGTGACAGATGGTCACACAAAAATAGTTTACATCACATGTTTGCTTTCTTGCCTGTGAGGTAGAAAGTCCTAGATCAGCAGGTGCCCAGGGCAATTTCCTTCTGTGGCCTGACTTGTGTCCTCACATGGTTTGTTTTGCATGTGACTCTTCTTACAATGCACAACATCTTACTTTAGAGCCAAGCTAATGCCCTCACTTAACTGAATATATTTTCTGATATTTTGTTCCATACACACTCACATTCTGACAGATAAGAGACTGAAACTTCTACACATGAACTTGAACAGGATACAATGTATCACACGATGCTTCAGGACTACAGAATTGTAGCATGAATTCTAATTGGTCTTAATAACAAAAACTCAGAGTCACTTATCAGGGGGTGAAAGCTGAAGGATCAGAGAAGCAGAGCAGCCAGCCTCTGGAGTTCTTCCCCTACCAATACTCAAACCAAAGGGGTGATCCTGTCCTCAGACTGCATGCTCAGACTGACTGCCTCAATCTGACTACAATGGGCTCATGTCTCCTCCCACTTTATATTCCTCTCTCTGCCCAGCCATGTCTCTTCCTGTCTCCACTTCCTTAGTTCTGGGATTAAAGGTGGTGACTCCCAAGTACTGGGATTAAAGGTGTGAGCCATCACTGCTTGGCTCTGTTTCTCTATTAAACTGGATCAATTTCATGTAGCCCAGGGTGGCCTCGAACTAATAGGGATCTGTCTGTCTCTGTCTCCTGAATGCTGGGATTAAAGGTGGTCCCTATGGCTAACTAGTGTGGCTAACTCTACACTCTGATCTTCAGTCAAGGTTTATTTGTTAGATCATAAACAAAATATCACCACACAGAATGATCTTGCCCCTTCCTCAAATAGGGTTATAGGAAGTAAGGAGCCCACCCCACAACAGCAGCCTCTACACCTGGACCTCCTTCTTGTGAGTCCTCAAAAGATGTGACTCCAGAGTCATGTGGACTACCAGAAGGAGCCTACTGGTGGTGGCATGAGTCTGGGTAAAAACCGAAGACAAGCAGAGTGACCCTTGGGACCCACCCCTGACTCTATAAAGAACGCTATCCTGTATCCTCCACTGGAGTCTCCTCAGACTGAGGGCTGGGAACTGTGGCCCCTCTGATACATGAATCTTGGAATGGATACAAAAACAGAAAGACTCCTGTCCCAAAGCTCAGATTCCCCCTGACTTCCTGATACTGTCACCCAACCTGGCAGCCTGTCAGGTCCTATTCTGTGTGATCCAGGCTTGGGAAGTCGCAGTAAGTAGATTGGGAAGCTGTCACATGGGACTGCATTCTCTTGAGGCCATCAGAGTCCTGATCCATCATCCTTACGCACTTATTCCCAAGAACTTAGCTGCTAGCCACACAGGGTGATAGGATTTCCCACAAGTTCTGGCATTAAACCCCTACCAACAGCCTGTGGTTGGCCAGACAGAGCCCACTAGCTGGATAAGGACTTTAAAGCAGGATGAAGCCACAGTCAGAGAACTAAGAAGCGAGGGTCTGACATCCTCCGGGAGTGTGTCCCCCATGGAACCCCATGAGGAAAATGGAAGTGCTTGCTCTCCATGGTCCTGAAAGTTTGTGAAGTCAGAGGAAAACCTCCCCAGTCCTTCTTCTGGTGCCTTCTTCTTTTTGTTTGAGACAGCTTTGCTCTTTGACTTGGTATTTTATCAAGGAGCCTAGACTGTCTGACTAGGGAGCTCTAGGCACCCACCTGTCTCTGCCTCCCTTCTTGACATCTCTGGGATTACAAGTACAAGACATGGTACCAGCATTTCCCAAGGGCTTGGAAGATCCAACTCACACTGTGATGCTCTTGACTGCTAGGGCCATCTCCCAAGCCCTGATGAATTTCTCAGATGGTGTGACAGGCATAGTAGTCATTCATTACTGCAGTAACTTACATTAATTTAACTATTTTACATGCAAGAAAACAAGACCTCAGCTTGTCAGTGTGGGTGGGGAGTTCCTTCTCTCTTGCCAGTTGCTGTCAGTACTCACTCTTGGGCTTTCAGTGGGGCATCTTCTTAGTCGCGTGATGCCAAAGCCTGGGAACTCTTAACCGTCAAGGACCCATTTCAAGCTGCTCAGACCTCCTTTGTCTGGTTAAGGACCTTCAGCTGTGCTGTGCTGTGGCCTCTGCTGCTGGCCCTGCTGTAGGCAGGTGAGTGGAGACTGGGCAGGGCTACCCATACAGGACCAAGATGTCTCACTTCTTTGCAATGTCCCTGTTTGGAATCTGGGATCAGCTGGCAGTGCCCAAGTGTGTGACAGTTCTAAGAGGAATGTGTGTCTAGGCACCTAACAGCATCTACCACCCCTCTTCTTAATCTTCAGCTCACCCTGTCTCAGCTACTGGATTCAGGAAGAGACCAGTACATATCTCAACTCTTTAGTGGTCACAAGTGACCCCCCCAAGTAACCAGTAAAGAAGGCAGCCCAGGCCCAATTCCATCTCTTGGGGAACTCACAAAAACATTACCATGGCCTGCTCATCATAGATGCCAAGAAAAGTAACACAGGCGTATACTTCTTCAGGTGGAGGGGGTCATCCTGGGAAATACAGTTTCATAAAAAGCCAGCTATCAATGGGTTTTCTAGGAATGGCCAAAGTGAGTCCCCTTCTGAAGGGATCCTGTGAACCAGATACTGAGGCTGGTCAAGGGGACATGACTGTCTTGAGACAGAATTTGTTGTCTGGGGGCACATTTAGGGGCCTCCACCTGTGTCTCTCCTCCCCAACTCTGACAAAGACCCCTGACATCCGTATCTCAGGGAGTCTGGAACTTTGGTGTTGTAACCTGACCTGCTCCATATCTAGGACCTATTATCGGGAGACACGTCCCACCTTTGCCTGAATGTCAACTTCTTTCACCTCACTAGGCCCCAGCACCATTCTTTCATTAGTGATGACCCTCACACCCAGGCCCCAAGACCAACCTCACGTGTCAGGTGACCTCCCAGGAGCTGGTGTGACTGTGGGGCGGGATATCCAGCTGAATAGCACCTGTCAGAACACCTTATCCTCAAGGGCAGGAGGGGACTGGAAGGCAGTCCCAGAGGACCATGGTGGCTTAGTCTTGGGAACCTGAGAGACTGATATATAAGATGGTGTCAGAGAGGAACTTACCTCACCTTCATCCCAAGTGAGAAGGGAAATCCTCTTCTTTTTCCCCACATGCCACTGAAAATCCCCAAGTGGTCCTCTAGGAGGTTGTCCCAGATGAATCATTCCCCTCCCTGAGCTGTTGCTAGAGACTCATCTGCAGCAGACCTGGGTTTTCTGATAAAAATACAACATGTACGCAAGGAACAGCCAATCAGGCCTCTCCCACAGTGCTCTTTGACACTTTCATATTTCATAGGTAATATGAGTGACAAACATGGCTACTGTTCTCATAAGTGCACAGCCCCTTGTGTTGGGTGACAAACATGGATGCTGTCTACACAGCTGCTGAAGTGCACAGCCCCTTGTCCTGAGTGGCAAACATGGATGCTGTCTACACAGCTGCTGAAGTGCACAGCTCCTTGTCCTGAGTGGCAAACATGGATGCTGTCTACACAGCTGCTGAAGTGCACAGCCCCTTGTACTGAGTGGCCAACATGGATGCTGTCTACACAGCTGTTGTGCTCACAAGGGCACTGCCCTTTGTGCTGAAATGATCACCCGTCAGGCAGTCCATTGTCACAAAGAATGAACGGTGATAGATACGTAACTGTTACTTGGCAGAAATCACCGTTGGAATTGTGTGTCCCATTCCTTTGACACACATCTCCTTGGTCCACTCCTGCCCTGATGGAGCACCTGTCTGGACCCTCTTGATCTTCCCTTAAATGCTCAGTGTCCTCAGACGTCTCCTGAGTTGTTCCTGAAGGATCTTGTAAAGAGGGACCAGAGTCTCCTGCATGGAAATGTGGGCTGTGTAGCTCATCAGAGGCTTAGTCAGCCCCTGCACTTCAGAAGAGGAGAGAAGATGATGAAATCAGAAGGTTAAAATTTAGACCTGTGTCCTTCGATCAGACAACATAAAGAACATGACTGACACCTAAGCTGTCAAAGGAATGGGGGTTACAGATGATCAGTGAGTGACGGATGGATGCCTGATGCAAACACTGATTTTCTAGGTAAGCAAATGGTTGGCAGTGAGCCCGACTAACCATCTCACACACAGGTAACCACATGACTAACAGACTAGCTCACCAATACACTAGTTTAGTGAAAGCAAGTGATCCATTAACAACACAGTCAACGGATTCACTGATTTACAAAGGTACACGTTTTGGGCTCATAAAGGCCGAGACTTGATCATTAACCAAGACAGTTAATACCATGTTGTAGACTAATTATCAATTAACTGACTGCGGCTAAACAGTTGGCTGAGGTGTTACGGACAAGTTGATGGTGACAGACTGACCTGGTGCCCGAGAAAATCTCATTTGGTCAGGTGACTGATGTGATGAAGTCTGACCAGAAGACTGAGGACTTATTAGATGACTAGGTTAATGAGGGTGCCTGGTGCATAACAAAATGAACATGTGTTGAGGGATGACATGAGTATATAACATGGACAAGGTGAGAGACTGACCAGGTGACTGAGAAGTGACAGGATGAACAGTTAGCGAGCTGAACAGACGACTCTTGACTCATGGTAACCTAAGTCGAGTATCATTAGCTGGAAATACTGGGATACTGAAGCAAGGGAGGAGTTTCACATGTGCTGAGGTCCGGGTGTTCAATCCCTACTAGGGCTCTCAAAGAACATTGTTAGATTCAGGTCAGGAACTCTGGAATGGCCAGTCATGACCAACCTGCAAATCCAGGAAAGGGGAAGGAAACACAGAGTAGGGAACCTGGATCTCCACAGGGACCTTCTCAAATTGCTGAGCCAATCATTCACTATAGGAAGTCAGTCAGCAACTACACAAGACCAATACAGAGCAGCCAGTCAGGCAGATGGGACAAGTGCATCTCAAAGGTGATTCATAGACACCCTAGCCATTCAGAAGCTGAGAGTTCATGCCCCTTCCCTGTTTGATCAAACCTTATTTTTCTTAACAAAGAATGAATCCACAGCCTCTAGTTTCCTGTAGAAATAAAGCAAAACCTTGTCTCCAAAGTAACATATCTTTTGACTTGAGTTTTGAAGCCAAGGCATTTTCAAAATATATATGTTGGATTAATCCAGCAGCATTTATAATCAGATATCTTCTAGCAGCTGCTGCTCCATCCTCAGCAGTCAAACAATTCAAAGACAACACAATAACACACAGTATCCAGATTCTCTGTATATTTCCCATCTTTACATGGCTCCTTTTTACTCTATTTCATTCATTTTTTAATTTTTGGCTTTTTGAGACAGGGTTTCTCTGTGTATTTTTAACTGTCCTGGAACTCACTCTGTAGACCAGACTGGCTTCGAACACACAGAGATCCACCTGCCTTTATTTCTCAAGTGCTGGGTTTAAAGGCATGCACCACCGCATCCAACTACTCTATTTCTTTTTTAAAGGACTTTTTCTATCCTTTTTTCTCTCCCAAGCCTATGTATATTTTTAAACACACTGTAAACCATTTAGAGTTGGTTTTTTTTTAAATCTGAATTTGTCTTTATCTTTTTCTGGCCACATGAGTCTTTAATCTGCTAAGCAGTATGATTAAAGCTGTGGCTTTGGTGACTGACTACACCCCATTTCTTAGTTTTCTGAGAGTTGAGCTTCATGGCAGAGGTACTGGTGGGAGCCACATTTATTGTCACAGCTGTTTGGAGTTTCTTGGTCCATGCCACCAGCAAGAAGCCTGATGCTGGCTGCTCATAAACACCATTTAAGTGTGTGGTGGCAGAGCCTCTTAAAAGAGCTGTGAGGTTTTTGCCACTAATACTGAGTCAGGAAGCCCCTCTTAAAGGAGCCATGCCTCTGCCTGCCACCAACAATCAGAACTTACTGGAGAAAAGATGGTTATCAAGAAGCTGCACTTGACTTTGTTCTTGACTGTCTAGACTCCTTTTTTTAATTTATTAGGTTTTTAATAAACCAATCCAAGTTTCCATTCTCTCCCCTCCTCCCATTCCCTCCACATACTCTCCCACCCACCCCCATCTAATCTTCAGAGAGGGTAAGGCACAGTGCTTTTTGGAAGGTCCAAGGCCCTGCCTACTATATCCAGGCTGAACAAGGTATTCATCCAAAGAGACTAGGATCCCAAAAAGCCAGTACATGTAGTAGAGATAAATTCTGGTACCACTGCCAGTGGTCCCTCTTTAAAGCTTTCTCAGGCTCTATGTGGATATTCTTGACCCATGTTGGGTTCCATTTGTAAATGAAAGTTTCTGTCCCGCCCGGTTCCAGAGCCTTTCAGTCCCAAATAAACACAGAGGCTTATATTGCTTATAAACTGTTTGGCCTATTGTTCAGGCATATTACTAACTAGCTCTTACAGTTTAAATTAACCTATAATTAATTACCAACCCTGTGGCTTGGTACCTTTTCTCCATAAGGCATTCTTATTTTGTTTCCTCTGTTTCTGGATGGTGACTGATCCTCTGCCTTTCCTCTTTCCAGAATTGTCTTATTATGATACCCCCTATACTTCCTGTCTGGCTACTGGTCAATTATTGTTTTATTAAACTGATACAAGTGACAAATCTTTACAACAAACAAGAGTATTATCCCATAGCAGCTTTCAAACAACCATCTTTAATTTACCTTACAGGAAGTGTGTGCATCATCCCTAAGGCTGTGTAAGAAACGATTAGAATACATATATTCATCTTTTGTGAGGCAGATGTTAAGCTAGTGGTCAACTTGCAATAGAATTTATCCATCAAGACTGAAGAGACATGGTTACAGCAGATTTGGAACCTAGTCCTCAATTACACGGAAGGACCTTGTGGAAAGAAGAGGCTAAGACCATTTAGCAATGAAGTAGAACTAGGGGTATGGAAATAACCCAAGACCAACCGACTTTGTGGAATCTCTATATGTTGATTACACCCTGGCTTTATGCTGTGCAGCAGCTCTGAATGCTTGAGACAGAATTGAAGAAGTAGAAAAAAAACTGTGTGTCATTTACTAAAGTGGTACAGGACCCAAAAGAAATCTCCACTGACTTCTTACAAAGGTTGACTTCAGCAATAAAGAGAGTGATACCAAATTCAGAAGCAAGACAAAAAAATAATTGAATTTCTGGCTTTTGAAAATGCTAATGCATGATGCAAAAGGGAAATTAAACCATTAAAGACCTTTGGGGGAATGAATCTGAGAGACACTCTATATTGAATCTCATGACCATGATAATGCTTGGATAGGAAAGGTGATTTCCATAGGTTTGAAGAAAAATCAAAATATCAAGTATTTCCATTGCGGTAAACAAGGTCGCCTAAAAATGGATTGTAAACAGAGCATTCCTAGAAATAATGCTCTTTCTAAGCATAATCCAAATAGAACACCCCTTCCTTCTGGAAGGGAGGTGTGAAAAAGGCAGGCATTGGACTAATGAATATATATCAACAAGGGACAGTAAGGTAATTCTTTGCCATTGGGAATGCCTTGAGGGGCTTCTCACTGGCCCCCATATCAAATTTGGTTCAGTTGTTTCCTGTCACTGTGGAGGAGACTCCTTCCTAAAGAACCTAATAACTATTGTAAGAAAGCATAGTGTTCTGGATGATAGAACAGCTTTAGAACATAAAACAAAGATCTCAGGAAAAAAAATAAATCAAAATTGGTAAATATTAGAATTGAACAAGAAAGACCTCTTAATTAGAAGAGGTGATAGTTCATCAAACAACATGACAAGTCAATATAAACTAATATACAACTAATAAATGCTTTTCACTTGATCTGATAGAACTTGCCAAAAGGGAACTTCCCCAAAATTAGGGTTGTGGAAAGAGTTTTGTTTTTGTCTTTTTAGGAGACACTTAGCAAAGGAATCTGAAGATCACTAAACAAATGAGACATCTGAAGGAAAGAAAAATTCATCCAGGAAAAAATGTCCCAAGAAAAGAAGGAAATTGGCCTATTGACATATCACATCTCCAACAGAATAAATTTCATAAATCTTCACAAATGTTTGTTTCTGCTATTCTCTGTAGACACATAATGCAAATGGTCTTTCTGTAGTACCGGTTCAATTGAAAATTAAAGCTGCCTTTGGAGTTGAAGTGCAGCTCTCTCCTTCTCTAAACCCAAGCATATTTGTTAAAATAAAATCCAAAATCTCTGTCTCATGTCAGAAAAGCCACTTGATATGGTACAGAAGAAAAACCTAAACTTAAGTACTATTTTATTACCACTAATCTCATAATCTTTTGGTTTGATTTTGACTCTTGATCAACTTCTCTTATGGTATAAATATTATCTCAAAATTTATAAAATTAATGGTATATTTATATGTATAGATATATAACATTTCATCATAGTATTTATAGTCATATAGAGTATCAACTAATTCTAGAAAAAGGATTCATCTACCTTCCTGTAAATGATTTCAGTTCGAGTCTCTATCAGTTTTCTGCAGTGAACCATGACCATGCCTACCAACAACCTTTGAAGTCTCCAAAAGGAGGATGGGGCCCCACAATGACAATTCTAGCAGAACTATGATAACAGCACTAAGCTGAAAAAACCCAACCCAAGATCAACTTTGGACCACAAACTGCTCAGGAGAATTTTGAGGTGGTTAGCTGAGATGATCCAGCTTTACAGACAAAGCTAGCCAGGATTTGAGACAAGCCCTGCACTTTTCCATTATGCAGAGACTGGACAACAAATGATACAGCAACATCTCCTAGGACTTGACAACTAACCCACATTTTTCTTTTCAGGATCCCCTAAAGATGCCATCATCCCCAGACAGCAGAAAGAAAATTTAGGATCATTATGCCCACATTCACAAAAGGTGGGGTAGGTGGGTTGGTCATTCAATGAGTTATTGATATTTGTCATTGTTTGGGGGATTGGTTACAAGTTGTTGTTGGTAATGGTCAAGAAAAAAGTTGAACAACTTATACTAGATTTAGAATTTTTGTTTTTAAAAGAAACAAAAAGGGGATGTAGAAATAAGAAAAGGGTACATTATGGAATATATCGTTTAACCAAAAAGCAACTAATAGTCTTAAATATTTTACATTGATATGGATTTTTATATAGATACAAATTTTGAGATTATTTTTGTTAGAACATACTGTACATGTTTCTAATCTTGTTCAAGGTATTATACCTATACAGCTCATTTAAAATATAATGCTAATTTCGAGTTCTTGAAAATTATTATTATCAACTACTTAGAATAATATGGACTGCAGGTTAGTAGCTGGTCCCATATTACAATAGAGCTTGTAGTCATATTGTTGTATGAGGCTGCTCGTTCATTACCCGGCTGCCCTGACTTGAAGTACTCACACAGAAACTATATTATTTAAAATACTGCTTGGCCAATCACTTAAGCATACTGCAAGCTACTTCTTATATCTATTGCTGTGATAAAACAACATGATGAAAAGCAACTAGAGGAAGAAAGGTGTTTTTTTCACTGTGATCCAGGCAAGTGGTCCTAGATAAGAGCAATCCAGGAGGTACAAGATATTAAGCAAAATTCCTGCATGGCTTTCTGCATCAGTTCCTGCCTCCAGGTTCCTGCCTAGAATTCTTGCCCCAACATCCCTGGATGATGGATTACAAGCATTAAGATGAAATAAATCCTTTCCTCTCCAAATTCATGGTGTTTTATCACACCCATAGAAACCCTAAGACAGAAATTGGCACCAGATCTCTATTCCTGGTGCCTGCACTTGGTGATTCCCCTGCAGACTTTACAGCAGGCATAAAAAAATAATTCATGAAGAGACAAGAATGATATTTGGCTAAACCCAATTTTTTGGTAACTGGTACTGGACCAAGACTTTTAGAGTCTTGCCCAGATCATTTTACTTTAGTCATATCTAAGCACAGTAAAATTTTGGAAAAATATTTGATAACAATTAATTCCACCCCAAGTGCACAATAATTTAAAACATATTTACATTGAGCATTTTTACAAAGTACATCTGGCCTTTTTTTTCAAGAATGGATACTGTTGACTTAGAGATAGTGCCCAAGATTTAGGGTCTAAGGAACTTGACTGAGATAAACATAATGCTTGTGGGTGTCAGGATTGGCCTGGGTCTAAGATAGCTTAGAAGTCACTTAGGCTGTTGTAAAACATGTGACATTACTCATAAGAGTAGGTTTTAGGGTCAGAAAACAATGCTCAACCTTTAGGGGAAAGGTCTTAGATAGGTAAAACTGTGATATAGGCAAAGCCTGTCTCATCAGACAATCAGACAGCAAAGGATCACCAGGTTGTAAAACTGCATGATTGCCTGCGTTCATTCCATTGGAGAGGCAAGCTGTGTGTTTAACATTGCTGGCTCCTCCAGTGCTTATCTGTGTGCACAGTACCTTTCTGCCCTCTACACTTGCTGATCCAGTTGGACAACTCTCAGCTCCTTCTCCAACACCATGTCTGCCTGTGTGCTGCCATGCTTCCCACCATGATGAAAATGGATTAGACTGCTCTCCTTTGTAAGAGTTACCATGGTCATGGTGTTTTTAAAATAACTATAGAAAGCCTAAAGGAGAAAGAAGTTGACATGATACCAGGGACTAGGGTATTGCTGTATAGTCCTGCCCATGCTTTTGTTTGGAGGAATATGAAACCCACCGTGACTCTGAACTAGAAAAGCAATTAGAAATTTTAAGCAGGGCATAATGGGCCGTACTAGTAGGAGCAAGGAAGACAGTGATGCTGAGGGCTATTTAAACTGTGGGTGTCTTTCTCAAAAGGTTTTAGAGGAGAAGAATATTTGAATGTGGCCCAGAGACTGTTCTTTTGATATTTTGACAAAATGTAGCTGTTTTTTACCCTTGTCCAAAAAGTCTGCCTAATGCTAAACTGAAGAGTTTTGGGTTAACTGCATTGGCAGAGAAGAGTTCCAGAGAGGCTAGTGTGCCCTGTGTCCTGTGGTTCTTAGTGGCCGGTCTTATGCAGAACTATAATGAAAAAGAGCAAACTAAGCAAAGAAAAACATAAAATATACAGTTTAAGGAGAAAAGGGACACCAGGAAGTGCACCAGATTAAAGAAAAGCCTGATGACAATGGAATAGAGGGAGTGGTTAACTATCACATTTTGTTCTCCCAAGCCGTCGACATCTCTCTAGCATCTGAGCCAGTGTCTCACATCTGCATTGCTGTCCTCCTGTAGGCACAGTACTCCTGATGATTCAGGAACTGCTAGTGTGAGTAGAGAGCACTAGGTAGGTGAACCTGTGAAGAACTTCACCCAAACCAGGAATGGCTAAGTGTGACAGCTTCAGAACCCTTCATGCAGAGAGAATGAACATGTGTCTAATTATAATAAATACTCTGCACAAGAATTCTACCAAGGAGAACTTCCAAGAAGAGCTAATACCTATACTCCTCAAAGTGTTCCACATAATAGAAACAGAAGGGTCATTGCCAAACTCTTTTTATGAGGCTACAGTTACCCTGATACCAAAACCACACAAAGACTCAACCAAGGAAGAGAATTATCGACCAGTCTCACTCATAAATATGGATGCAAAAATACTAAATAAAATACTGTCAAACTGAATCCAAGAACACATCAAAAAAAATCATCCACCATGATTAAGTCAGCTTTATCCCAGAGATACAGGGCTGGTTCAACATACAAAAATCTATCAATGTAATCCAT
>LOJH01004244.1:1293-21636 GCA_001685095.1 Ellobius talpinus | reverse complement strand
ATTTGACAAGAACTTTAAGTCTTTGAAGAAAGAAACTGAAGAAGATACCAGAAATGGAAAGCTCTTCCATGCTCTTGGATAGCAAGGATCAACATAGCAAAAATGGCAATCCTACCAAAAGCAATCTTTAGATTCAATGCAATCCCCGTCAATTCCCAACACAATTCTTCACAGACCTTGAAAGAATAATACTCAACTTCATATGGAAAAACAAAAAAGGATAGCCAAAAGAAAAGCTTAGGGCCTGGTGTGGTGGCGCACATCTTCAATCCCAGCATTCCAGCCCAGAGGCAGACAGATTTCAGAGTTCAAGGTCAGCCTGGTCCAGGACAGGTTAGTTTATGCAGTGAAGGAAATCATAGAAAACAGAAAAATGGGGAAGATGTTTTTGAGCAAGGGAACTATGTTACAGCCCCAGAAAACAGCAGAAATTGGTAGCTTCAGCCGTGTGACTCAGTCTTTAGAGTCCAGGATACAAGAAAGGGGTTATGGAATTTCCCTCCATAGCTAAGGAAAGCTGCTGAGGCCAGACATGTATCAGAGTTGTCCCTGTCAGAGGCCTAGGCGGGGCCATTGTGTTGAGCTGTGGAGACAAAGCCTAGATTGCCCTAGAGAGCCTAAGATATTGCAGATGTCAGAGTTGTGGATTATCTGCCAAGAGAAGCTGCCAACAGAGAGCAGAACCAGCTC
Organism: Ellobius talpinus; assembly: GCA_001685095.1. Lineage (NCBI taxonomy): Eukaryota > Metazoa > Chordata > Mammalia > Rodentia > Cricetidae > Ellobius > Ellobius talpinus. Next base: position 20,946 of record LOJH01004244.1, on the reverse strand, counting down.
AAGAAAAAGAAGTGTGTAGCAGTCAACAAAGCTGAAAGGAGTTGTAGATCTGGAGAATGTTTTGACATCAGACACAGACATGCAGAGTTTGGAGTTTGCCCAACTGGTTTTTAGTTTTGTTTCAGTCCAGTATTTCCTCACTATGTGCCCTTTCCTCCTCTTTGGAACAGTAATGTATATCCTGTGTCATTGTATCTTGGAAGTATATTATCTGCTTTTTTATTTTGATTTTATAGGGGAGTTACAGTAAAGAGATTGCTTGAGTCTCAGAAGAGACTGAAGTTTGAACTTTTAAACAGTGCTGATACTATGATTATCTATGTTTTGAAGTTGGACTAAATGCATTTTGAATTATGATATGGCTGCAAGTCTATGAGACCAGAGAGTGAAATGTGGTTATTTAAATGAAAATGCCCCCCATAGGTCCATAGAGAATGACACTGTTAGGAGGTGTGACCTTGTTGGAGGAAGTATGTTACTGGGGTTGGGCTTTGGGGTTTTAGATGCTCAAGCCAGGCCTAGTATCACTCTCTCTTCCTGCTGCCTGAGCATCCTGATATAGAACTCCTTCTCCAGCACCATGTCTGCCTGCATGCCGCCATGCTTCCTGCCATGATGATAATGGACTAAACCTCTGAACTATAAGCCAGCCCCAATTAAATGCTTTCCTTTATAAGAGTTGCTGTGGTCCTGATGTCTCTTCACAGCTATAAGACACAGGGTCTTTCTCTGAACCTGGAGCCTGCTGATTAGGCTAGACTGGCTGACCTATGAACCCCTGGGGTCACCACTTTATGAGCTTCAATATTTTGATGAGAGATACTGTTGCATGTGACTTTATGTAAGTGCCTGGAATCTCAACTCAGGTCCTCAGTTTACCCACAGACTATGCTCTACAGCCTCCTGTATAATGGCTTTCTAGAAAATCAGTAACCTTTCTATATACCAATGGCAGATGATTAAAAAGAAATCAGGGGAGCAGTGCCATTCACAATAGCCTAGAAAGTACTTGGAATAAACCTAACTAAGGAAGTATAAGATGTATATACAAAACCTTTTAAGTGCTAAAGAAATAGAGTAAGAAGACAGCAGAAGACAGAGAGATCTCCCATGTTCATGTTTTAGAATTAGTCTCGTGAGGATGGACATCCTACTAAAAGCAATCCACGGAATCAACGCAGCAATCAAAATGGAAACTCTATCCTTCACAAACTTCTTTAAAAAAAATCCAGATTCATATAGATACACAAAATTCCCCACATAGTCAAAGCAGTCCCAAGGAATAAGAATCTTGCTGGAGACATGATGATACCTTCCATCAAGTCATACTACAGAACCGTACTATTAAAGCTAGCATAGCATTGGCAAAAAACAAATACCAGAGCAATAGAATAGAATAAAGGGTCCAGATAGAAACCCACACAACTACAGCAACCAATTTTTTATTTCAAATTTCAAATTTTATTTTATGTGTATTGGCCTTTTTGCCTGCATGTGTGTTTGTGCACATGTGAGGATCGTGCTTGCATAGGCTTGCCAGCAGCTCCATATTCCCTGACACCTGAGTTACAGATGATTCTAAGTCACCATGTGAATGCTTAGACTCGAATCGAGGTCCTCTGCAAGAGCAACTGGTGCTTCTCACTGCTGAGCAATCTCTTCACTGATTTTTGACAGGGAAGTAAAAAGAAATACATATTGTAGAAAAAGTAAGCCTCTTCAACAAAACACTTTATACTCACAGAAGAATGAAACAAGACCTCTCCTTGCCCCTGCGCAAAAGTCAGCTCTAATTCTAGCTGTGCACTTCCCTACAGGATGGATTGGGGAAAGATTCATTGACCTCAATGTTTGTCGTATTTGTTCATCTAAAGCTGGATGGCTTGTGTGTGCACGTGCGTGTGCATGTGTGTGTTTCCTATGGGATGTTAAGTAGAGACCTGACTTCTACTTATAGATGCCAATGGTTTTCCTCACCTGTTTTTATGTTTTTGTTTGTTTGTTTTAGAATATTTGGATTTTGTTGTTGTCCTTGTTTTTCCAGAGACAGAGTCTCACTCTGGAGTCTGGGCCAATCTGGAACTCATGACAATTCTCCTGCCTCAATCACCCACATTATGGTATTACAAGCTTGAATCAACACACCCAGCTCCCCTGCCTGGTTTTCTTCATTGTGCTGTTATTCATTTATTTTATATTCATGTTTCTAGAGATTTACTTATTTTAATTTTTGTGTATGAGTGACTGTATCTCTGTCTGTGCATCATGTGCATGCAGTGCTCACAGAAGTCAGAAGAGGGTATTGGATCCCCGGGACTGGAGTTACAGACAGTTGTGAACTGTACATGTGGGTGCTGAGAATCAAACTTGGGTCCTCTAGGACAGCAGCCAGTGCTTTTAGCCTTTGAGCTATCTCTCCAACCCATCCATTCATGGTTTTAGTTGTTTTGTCTAATTTTATGTGCCACTAAATTTTGTTTATAAAGAAAATTCAAAGTTTGGAATGCTGCTTACACAGGATTAGGGAAAACAGGAGGGTTAAAAATTGAGAATTTACATTTTCTTGCATCTTACTGCTACTTAACAATGCCTAATTCTATAATCACTTAAAAGTTATTTGCTTTTTTCCATTAAAATTTAAGAGTAGGAGGTCTCTGCTTAACACCCCACATGGCTCCCTGGTTGAAAGCACCTACTGCTTTTATAGAGGCTTCAAGTCAGTTTCCTGCACCCACATCAATTTGCTGAAAATGTCTTGTACTCCAGCCCCAGAGGTGCTGATCCTCTCTCTTTCGTGGCTTCTGCAGGCCCTCATAGTTTTGCTCATGGGCACATAGACACGTGCATCCTACACACACTAAAAATATACCTTCAAATGTAGGTGTGTAGTACACTTTCACTTTATGTATGCTCCTATTAGTCACACAATAAAACAAACCAAGTGATTTACCAGACCGGCCACTGGTGCACTTGTTTCTTTGGTGTGTTGTAGACTGCCTTTCGGGGTGAGTAGAAGTTTGTGTTGTGTCTCCTCAGAAAAAGCCTACCACAAAACAGCTCTTGGCACTCATAACAGACAGCTCGCAACTGTCTCTAACTCTACTTTCAAGGGCTCTAATGCCCTCTTCTGGACTCCATGGGCACTTGCACAAGGGTGACATTCACTCATGGATACACACATAGGTGAAATAATAATGATAGTAAATCGCTTAAAACAGAATATAAGATAATATTATTTTGATCATCAGGCAGACGCAAATGCAAATCTCAGTGAGCCATTATCACACACACATATACTCTGTCTTTCTGCTCTGTTTCTCTCTCTCTCTCTCTCTCTCTCTCTCNNCACACACACACACACACACACACACCAGAATGGCTAAATTTAAAAAATGACTATTGACATGTGTGGCTGATAGTGAGCAGGTTGTAAAGTGTTTGTCCACTTGACAGTATCTTAGGACATTAAACAGAGACCCCAGCACCTTAAACACTGATGTCCTGCTCCTTTAACCTGCTCATGATTAAAGCTATATTCATCGGAGGATACAAAGCACAGGCCATATTTCAACCCAGAGGAGACAGTTGTGAAAGCAACAAAATGAGACAAAAACTGCAAGGTGTGGCATCTCAGTGTGACCTTCAGTCAATGAAGATTTAATAAACTGAGTAGCTGAAAAGCATTTTTGAAAATGTTGCTAATGGGTCAGAAAGTTTGTAATCAGTAAAGCAGAAGAAAATCCAGCACGGCTGGCTGACAGGGAAGGGAGTGAGGAGGGTTGGAGTCAAAGTGTGTTTTGATGAGAATGGTCAAGAAAGACCTTGTGGAGGAAATTCGTACCAAAATGCCAATGTCTCACAGTAGCTCCTGATTGGCTCAGAGCCACCACAAAGATGGGTGGGACATGAAAGTTCAGTTCCTGATTAGCAGTGGTGATTTTGCCTCAACTTCCAGAGGCAAGTGCACAAAGCCTCACTTGTTGGTTGTGGCATAGAAGCCACTCATTGGCTGCCGAGTAAGATGCTATTCATACTTTGTCAAGTCGTAGACAGCAGACAGACAGACACACATGCACGCACGCACGCACATTGTGTATGCGCTGCAGAGACTGTCACGTGGCCCTCCTGTGCCACTCTAGCGTGGCAGACAGAATATGACCGGCTGCCTGAGCCTATGGGAAGTTCCATGGGATTCTTGTGCGTCGAGATCCTCCACACTGGATTTCCAGGGACATGGAGTTCCTCCCTTAGTCACGCTTTCTTCAGACAGCGTACCCTTGGACATTTCACGAGACAGCCACAGGGCGGTTAAGCTGCTCTGCAACCTCAGCACCAAGGTAACGCGAGTCCCTTGTTTGTCCAAGGCCCATTCCGGATCGGTCAGTTTACCAGGTGCCAGTTTAGTCAGTTTATGCTAGTAAGCCTGTTACTCCTCAGTCACCCGATCAGCTTTTCGCTTCTCAGTCAGAAGTCTTGTCCCCCGGACCCCACCTCGGCAGTCCCCTAGTCAACCTGTTACCCTTCAAGGCGCTTGCTTGTTTCGCTCTCCCTTGTTCATCCTGCCACCCCTCAGTCACTTAATCACCCTGTCTCCGTCCAGTCTCTTTCAGTGTGTCACCAATTTAACCTGCAAAGAAGCCAGTGGATCTCTGTTCTACTAATAGAACAAACAATAAGCATGGGAATTAATTATCAGGTTAGTGGCTGTGTGAGTTAGCCATTAGCTACCTTGTAAATCAGGTAATCCCATCATCCATCTCTGTCATAACAGACATAACATGACAGGTCCATCCTTAATTAGGCTCCCACCAATCTCTTGGTAAATTAATTCCAATCACCTGTAATCCTAGTTCTTGTGAGGTGGAAGCAGGAGAATCAGGATTTCAAGGTCATCCTCAGCTACATAGAAAGGCCAGCCTTGGCTATATAAAATTTTGTGTAAAACAAAACAAAATAAAATTTAACAGTTGGAGAACACTTAACTGGTAAGAGGAAGATGCGGAGACAATCAGGTAAATGGAAGTGTTCTGAGGAAAAAGGATTTCATGGAGTCCCAAGAACAAGACACCAAGTAAAATGAAGAGAAATGATGACCGAAGGAAAATCAAGAAGGGATCTGTTAGTAGCCATCCCACCTATAACCCTTAAAGCCTGCCAGAGAAAAGCAAGAAGAAATCAAAATTCTAAAGCTAGATTGATCAATAAATCTCACCTATGTGACATGAATGTGAGAACACAACTGGAGAATGGATGATATTTGACCAAAGCTATTTGGTGATTTCCTGACAAGGCTTGAGCCAGGACCCATCTTGAGCTCATTCAGACACCCAAAATGAGGTTTTAAGTTGGGAAAAAAGGAAGAAAAAGTTGACAAATTAAAACAAGGCTTGTGTTTGATGTGGAAGTAGAACACCTATGACTGGTGAGCCCGGCAGCATCATTCCTCTGTGAGAGGTATGAGCAATCATTCTCTGCTTGGATTTCCTCAGATCCATCACTCAGGAGCCAGGGACTAGCCTGCTCTACACAGTCAGTCACAGCAGTTTTCCTATTCCAGCCTCCATGTAACAGGATTACAGGTGTTAGCCACCACATCTGGCTACGAATTTACTGATTGATTTATTCAGACTCATTTCTGTACAGTGAAAGGAACACCAGAAGTCTAAATTCTACCCACTCCTCTGAATCTTGTCCCCCATTTCTCCCATTCCAACTCAAGTACATCATTCTTTCTCAATAACAATAGAGGCCTCTGCCCAGGTCACCTGTCCTGCAGTCATTCCCAATCTGGCCATTTCTTTAATGTCCCAAGGGGAGAACCCCATGCATGCACACCTCTTGGTCCCATCCCTCCATGGTTTACTTTCTTAATTAGGGTTTGTTTCTATTGCTGTGAAGAGACACCATGACCATGGCAACTCTTATAATGAAAGAACATTTAATTGGGTTGTCTTACATTTTTAGAGATTTAGTCCATTATCATCATGGTGCAACATGGTGACCTGCAGGCAGACATGGTGCTGGAGAAGGAATGGAGAGTCCTACATCTTGATTTTCAGGCAACAGGAAGTGGTCTGAGACACTGAGCATGGCTTGAGCATATATGAGACCTCAAAGCCCACCTCCACAGTGACACACTTCCTCCAACAAGACCACACCTCCACCAAAAAGGCCACACCTTTTAATAGTGCCACACACTTTGGGGGCCGTTTTCTTTCAAATCCCCACACCCTGCTTTGCAAAGATGTTCCTGCTCACCCACCTCCATATCTCGCTCCACTTGCCATCACCTCACTCCTCAGTGAAGAGTATTGCACGCCTGGGAGCTCTTGCTCTTGCGTATGGGTCTACCACCTCTACAGCGGGGTAAGTGGACAAGAAGCACTTCTAGAGCTGTCTGAGGAAGCCATAGACAGAACTGTGAATACAGAGGTCAGAGGTTGTAGAAGATAAATAATCATTGTGGGTTGGACATCATCTGTCTAGGATCCCCCAGCGAGGGCTAGGGTTATGACTCAGGGGTGGAGCTCCTGCTAGAATCCCCAGATAAGGGGCTGGAAGCATGGCTCGGCAGTAGATACCTCCTGAGAACCCCCCAGTGAGAGACTGGGGTGTGGCTCAGGGGTAGAGCGTTGTCTAGCACATGGAAGACCTTGAGTTTCAGCCGCAGTGTGAGAAACAAAGAAAAGAAGGTTGGGTCCTTAAGGAAGAATTAAAAGAAAAATCAGGTGACCTTGCTGACCCCTGACCCTCCCTCTCCACAGAAGCTGCCAGACTGCTCAACTCTTTCTGTGCTGTGGAGAAGACTTTGCAGTGCAGTTGCTCCTTTCGTGGGATCCCCACATCCTCTGTGCAGTGGTGGATGGATGGTGCTCCTGTGGATGCGAACTGTGGGCATGGCCACCTCCAGGTGACCTCTACCACACTTGGCCCCTGGGACAACAGCACCCTCAGCATGGCCAAGGACCCAGAAATGGGCAAAGTCCTTCTTTGTGAGGGAAAGAACCAACATGGAGCCCATGGTTTGAGCATCCTACTGATGTCAAGTGAGGGTGGGGACTTGGAGGCTGGGTGAGGGCGGTGAACAGGGAGGGACTGGCACTGAGGTTAGAAGAAGGACCACAGCCTGTAATCCGAATCTTAAGAAAGGCTTCCTGAGGGTGTACAAGATGGCTCAAAATGGACAGATGCTTGCTGCCAAGCCTAACACCTGAGTTCAATCCTCAGGTGCCTCACAGTGGGAAGAGAAAACAGACTACTGCAGCTTGTCCTTTGACCTTCTCATGCATGCTACGGCACATGCAACACCCCCTACACACGTGGAAAAAATGAAATTTTAAAATATTTTTGCTTATAAAATCAAAGTCTTACTGAAATGCCTTCTACTTCTAGGAAGGGGCCCTTTGGCTCCCCAGATCTTCCTGAAAGCATTGCTCCAGGGTGTTGTCTATGCAGCCATGGCAACCACACTACTTTTCATCTGCCTCCTCCCCTTCATGTGAGTATGTCTGAGCCCATTTTATGCTATGTAACCAAACATCTGAAATGAGCTAATTTATGAAACATAGAGGTTTACTTAGCTCAGGGTTCTGGAGGTTGAGGAAGTACAAGAACATGGTGCAGGCATCTAGATCCAGCAAGGGCTATCATGCTATATCAATCACACAGATCCAGAGCAAGCACCTCTTCTCATAAAGTCACTAATGCCATCATAAAGACCTTACCTTCCAACCCCCCTAATCCTATCTGGCAATGAGAAGAATGCAATTGAGACTGAGTAGCTGTCTATCAGGGGAAGAAGAAGAAGAGGAATAAAGTGGTGCAGTATGGAGAGGAGCTGGAGTCAAAGGCAAACACAGGTTGGAAATATTGTACAGCATACGTAAGAACCCTGGGTTCAAGTCCCAGCACTGCATAAGCCAAGTATTGTGGTGCATGCCCCTAATAATCCCAGCACTCAGGAGAAAGAGACAGGAAGATCAGAAGTTCAGTGTCATCATCTTTAGTGTGATGAGTTCAAGGTTGGCCTGCACTACCTGAAACTGTCTCAATAGGCAAGCAAGCAAGCAAATAAATAACGAAGCATTGCAGAGATGGCTCAGTAGTTAAAAGTACTGGCTACTCTTACAGAAGAGTAGGTTTAGTTCCTAGCACCCACATGGTGGCTCACAACCCATAACTCCAGTTCCAGAGGATCTGCCACCCTCTTCTGGCTTCCGAGGGCACACATGTGGTCCACAGACATACATTGAGGCAAAACACCCATAAACACTAAATAAAAATAAACAAGCTTTTAAATTCCTAACTCCCCCAGAAAACAAATAAATTAAATAAACAATGATCTCTACAGCTGGCCCATCTGAACCCCGTGGCCTGTTAAGCAGGGAGTCCTGATTACACAGGGTGTGTTACCAACTGACAGAGAAGTTGGGTGGCTTTCCCTAGACAGCACAGCAAACAGGATCTTTTTAGACTTCAGTCTTGAATGCTGAACAGAACCAGAGACCACGTGGGGATGCAGAGGCAGGAAATCAGAACTAATCAGAAACACATTTCCTTAGAGTGAAACTTCTCAGGACGCAGAAGGCAAAGAAGTGTGCACAGCAGGACTCTAAGCCTGGACCAGAGGGAGACTCCATCGTGAAGCCCAAGGAACCTAGAAAATCCAGAACTGAGTCACCTGGGAAGCAGCTCTCAGTGAGTGCCCTTTGCGTCACAGTGGAATCCGGTCTAGCAGGACAGCATTAGTGGGAAAAGTTTGTGTGCTGCTTTGGAGAGAGTGCCCAGTCTGTAGCCTGTATAATACACAATTAGCTTGAGAATTGTTTCATAGGTACTGAAGCTGAAGCCCCAGAGTCTCATGGAAGAGACTAAGAAACATAGTTTAAAGGTTTATTAGAACTATCAACACACACACACACATACACACACAATATGAATCCCCACTGGGAAGTGGGTTGATGCCCCCTGGCAGCATCAGAGTGGAAACCACAGGTTTGGCATCTGGTGTGCAGTGTGCAGCAGTCACTAACAGCCTAAGGCCCAAGTCACTGCCAAGTGCTTGGAGACTCAATTCTGTGACCAAATACCTGACAGAAGCAACTTAGAGGAATTGATATGACCCATGGTTCAAGGGATGCAGTCTCTAGTGGTCAGTATTAGCTGTCAGCTGGACAGGATCTAGAATTACCCAAAAGATGGGCATCTGGACATGCCTGTGGGGCTTGTCTTGATTGCATGGATTGAGATGGGAAGACCTGCCCACTGTGGGTGGCACCATTTTTGTCAGGGATCATGAACTGTGTGAGTGGAGAAATTGAGCTAAACACTATCTGGCATGCACAAGTTTATTGTTGTGTTCCCAGCTGTGGATGCGATGTGATCAGTTGCCTCATGTACCTTCTGCCTTGAGCTCTCCATCTGGATGGACTGCACCTTGAACTGTGAACCAAAATAAACTCTTTTTGGCTGGAGAGATGGCTTAGTGGTTAAGAGCAATTCCTGCTCTTTCCACAAGCCTGAGTTCTGTTGCAAGCACCCACATCAGACATCTCACAACTGACTAATTCCAGCTCTAGAGGATCTCATGCTCTGGCCTCTGTGGGCGCCTGCACACATGCTCACAAATTCACATAGACACATAAATAAAAACACATGTTTAAAACAACATCAAGAAAAAAAAAGAAGAAGCAGAGTGCTCAGGCAGGAAGCAAGGCCAGGCTATGACTCTCTAAGGTCCACCCACAGTTGGCCACCTGTGCCAGCCATTCATCCAGTCCCAAAGGTTCCACTACCTCCCCCAAACAGTACTACCAGCAGGAGAGCAAGTGCTCAACATAGGATTCTAATTTCACATCCAAACCATAACACCAGGTTGTTCCTTACTTCACCCTGAAGCCCACAACCCCAGGACATCTTCACTGGAACAGGGCTGGAGACTGCCTGGTCTCATTCTTATTTACCATCTGTGAGTCTCCAGAACCATGGGGTTCCTGCTGCTATTACTTACTTTTCTGTTGCTGTGTTAAAACACCAAGACCAAGGAAGAGCTTGTTTGAGTTTACAGTTCCAGAGGGTTAAGAGTTCCTTGTGGTGGTGGTGGCAGGCATAGGCATCAGGAGCAGGAAGCTGACAGCTCACATGTCCATATGCAAGCTAGAAGCTGAGCACAGACAGTAGTAAGTGGGGTGAGACTATAAACAATTACAGCCCACCCCTAGTGATACACTTCCTCCAGCAAGACTGGGCTCCACCTGTGACGACCCCAAACAGTGCCACCAACTGGGGACCAAGTGATTCATACCACCCCACCAGTTCCCTCCTAACAACCTGTGCACAGAGCTAGTGTCCCTTTGTGGATAAGCTATGTGTTCTACTTTGAATGTGAACCCCACTCCCAGTTCAAGTAATTTGAACACTTGTTTCTCAGCTGGTGCTGCTGCTGTGGAATATTCTGAAATCCTTAGGAGACAGACAGAGCTTGGCTGAAGGAAGTGGGGGTGTAACGGGGCAGGGCTTAGGTTTCTATATACTGTCCCATTTATGTCTGCTCTCTGCTTCCTCTGCCCTGGGCTAGGTGAGGTGCCAGGATTAGACCTAGCCCTTACCCTCAGAGAGGAACCAAGCTGGTAAAGAAAGGTGTTCTCACAGGAAGAGTACTGAGCCGGGGGATTAGGGTGACCCGGAGCATGGGGAAACACTTGCCTGAGGTCATCATGCACAACATCTCAGGAAGGGTAAGAGGGAGAAGAGGTTTGTAGGCTCCAGTCATGGTACCTTGAGGAAAGCTAAGACAATGTTTGATCCACATTTCCTTAGAGTTCCTCTTTGGGTGTGTCTACTTCACCTGTAAATCTGTTCCATCTTCTCCCTTTGCCCCGCCTTCTCACTGTCCAGGAAAAGGAAGACAGCCTGAAGCCAGCGGAGCCTCTGGAGGAAACCGCACCACATTCAAAGCTCCCATTATTCCCAGAATTACAAAAACCCATGGAGACCCCAGAAACCCCAAGTCCATAATAAACTTGAACTCCTGCAAATCTGAGCTCACAAAGACCTCTCAGTCTCTACACAACCTGTACACTCCAAGGTGTGGAGACAACTACTGGGCCTGGGCTTAGGACTTTAAAAGGTTTCCTGTATGACTGGTGTTTGGTGATGGGAGTCACAAGACTATGCAGTAAATGTACAGCTGGCAGAGCACTAGACAGATCCACAGGAGTCTGATCTGGTGAAGAACCCAGTTTGCAGAGCTTTGGGAACACTTGTCTTTTGGATAGTCACTGTCAGTTCTGTAGAAATTTTATGAAATTGTGATGTTTCTCCCTTCCACTATATCCCAAGCAGTGTATAAATCATTCTTTAAACGTGAATTCTCCTGCACTGGCAACTGGATGACTTTTACCACACCAGTGAGCCCTGGTATGAAAGCATTCACTCAGCCAAATCTTTGTTCTCATAGTCAAACCTACATAAAGCTAGACTCCCACAATTATCCTTATTGGCAGGACTTATTGACAGAAAGGAGCTGTGAGCAGGAGGCACTGAGCAGAGACAGTCCGTCTGTTCCTACTGATAAACATGCCTAGGGGACCTGAATTCTCCAGCAGCAGACTCAGAAAGGTGTAATCTACTGGCCTTTGTTCTCACCTAACAAGCTATTAATATTTACCCTTTATCTTGGTTTCAATTAACATAAGATCATAGCCCAGGAAATTAGATGTGTATGCCTTTACCCCTAGAGATACAAGGAAAAGGCTTGAATCACTAAACCAGCCCCAGAGAAAGAAATTCCTTCTCACCTAGGTGCTGGCAGACACCCAGCTGTGGCTGGAAGCAAAATCTTCAAAGAAATTCCCTTTAACTCAGCTAGCGAAATGCTGATACAAATCAAGTACCTTTGCCTTCCTCCCAAACCCCTGGGTTACTATGGTTACCAACACCAAGTTCCCACCCACCAGGGAAGAAAGCAGAAGTGCTCAGAAAGTGCAACAGCACTGTTACATTTTCTACAATTATTAATCACAAACTTCCAGCTTAACTAGTTAAAGTTAAGAAATGAAGTTAGGACATGAAAACATCTTAGAATTTTGTATTGATTCTTAATTAATCCTCTCAGTATCTGCTGGGGAGCTTCACAGCCATGCTCCTTCTGAGACATAAGGTGCCTCTTTTACCTGTGTTTGCGATTCTGTAAAATGCATGCTTGTTAACTGTCTGTGTGGCTGTATAAACTGGAAATCATGTGGGATGGGTAGAACAGCGAGGAGCATCCGAAGAGGAGCAGTGAACAACAGCGAGGGGAGCATGGGAAGGGAAACATCAAAAGAACCTTGGAGAGAGCAGAGAAAGGATAGATGGACATAATAAAACAACATATGTGAGCTAGTTTATGTTATTCACCCTCAGACATCTTTAGTCAGTTTTGCCTACTATAGTGATCCTTCTGAACCCTGAGAGGTTTGATGGGCTTATCCTCAACATCAGCCTCGATAGTTTGGCTGAGCCAAAAGATACAAGTCTCACTTGAAGGCAGGGTCACGGGAGAGAAAAATGACTGCACATAGCACTGTGAAATAAGGAATTTTGATCCTTTCTTCATAACCAGTTCTACAGACAGGCACACAGACAGATAGACAGACAGACAGACACATGCACACACACAATCTAATCCCAACTTAAGCGCTTAGCTTCAGACTTCAGTAGACTCACACACTGTTTACCGGAGTGGAGACTGGGCTGTGAAAAGTGGTACCCAGAGACATGCCATGTAGAGAATATATGCCATGATGAATTTGAGCTCGAAGATAAAACATTGGAAGGTTATGTCATGGCACCATATCCTTACCCTTAGAACAGGAGTCTGCCTGTCTTGTTTCCTCCCTCACCAGTGCTTGGAATGGTGCCTAAGATCTAAGACGCAGAACTGTTTCTGAAATGTGTGAACAAATGAATGAATCATGAGCTGTTGCAAAGTTTGAAGCCAAGAAGTAGACTGAACAGATCTATAGAGAAAGACTGTTCCCCGAGTGAGAGAAATGGCGTATATGGTATCTTCAGCAGGGGCAGAGGTAAGGCAGAGGTAGTGAACCTACTTAGGTGAACAATGCAGCGTCTCTTGGTGTTTCATGACTTTCCTGGGAAGAAGAAAAATAGTGTCCATCCCCAAAGATTTCTATGTCTAACCTGGCCAAATAAGTGAATTTGTTAGAGTTGCTGTCAGGAGCATGGGGGACTTGTGTGCGGTTGTACTACGGAACATTGTGCTGCTGCTTCCTTCTGCTGTGGCAACGCACTGAGAGCAACTTGGAGAGTGACGATTTATTAGGCTTCCACTTTCAAGTGTCAGTGCGTCACTGAGCCAAGGCAGGAACCTGAAGTAGAGACTGGAGGAATGCTGCTTGCTGGCTCCCTCACGGGCTCATGCTTAGCTGGCTTTCTTATCCATCCCAGCATCTCCTACCTAGGCATAGTACCACCCACAGTTGGCATGCTCCCATGATACGCATCAGTCAGCACATTCATAAAATAAATAGACTTGATTGTAAAATGTGGGGAAGTGGTAAGAAGAAGGTGGACAGAATGCTGTGAACAGGAACGGAGAGTCAGAAAGTAAACATCAGGAGGAAGAGCAGGGCATCTGAAGGGACTCTAGCCACCCCGAACCTGGCAAACAATGCTCTGGCAGGCCTTGCCCTTCTCCCCATTCCCTCTGTTGTGCTGGAAACCATTAGATTGCGTTCCTAAAGCTAGCCACCAAGGACTATTATTTGGCCACTTCCTCCTCCTGAGGTTGGCTACCAAAATCCATCTATCAAAATATTGAAGCATAGCAATCAAACCCTCCCTTTGGTTCACCTAATTAACATGCCCAGCTAAAATTAAACACCTCATCCTAACACAGCGTTCCCCTTTTATGTTTATAAACTGCCATTTGCCTATGGGTCATGTCTGTCTCCTCTCTATCCAGAGAGTCATTTGTCCTCCAGGACAAATACCCCTGCCCCCTCTCCCTCGCTTCCTTCCCCTTCTCCCTCATCCTTTATCTCTTGTCTTTGACTCTTATTCCCTGCCCTTTGTCCCTCTTGGGCAAATAAATCCTTTTTTTGCACTGAGAACTTGGTCTTGGGATGTCTTGTGCCAATACTGGTCCCTTCAGTATAGAGACCTAACATGAGTCAGTCAGAAGAAGCAGAACGCTGTGGGATCAGATTGGAGAGATGCCTTAAGTTCAAGAGTGCAAGGCAGGTCCAATGTGAGAGGGCATAAGTTTATTTCAGAAGGGCCAGAATTTGTAGCACCAAGCACTCTGGTGAGTTTAGGTGTTTAACTGTGTGTGTGCACACAGGTACCTTTAGAGTCCAGAAGAGGCATAGGGCACTGGGTCCCCTGGAGCTGTACCAACAGGCAGTGCTCACAATGCAGGTGCTGGGAACTGAATGAGTCCTCTGCAAGATTTGTTAACCTTTAAATAATCTCCCCACTCCCCGAGTTTGACTGTTCTTCCCACTCTTGGAGGGCTGTTTGTTCCTGGTCTTTGTAATTTGCAAAAATAAGTTCATATCAGTGTGGCTTTGTTATTTTTATTACATTTCATTTGTCCTTCTGGCTACACACATGTAGTGGTCAGTGAAAAACTTTTGGTTCTCTCCTTTCACTATGTGGGCCCTGGGGATCACACTCAGGTCGTCTGGCTTGACAGCAAGTGCCTTTACCTGCTTAACTATCTCTCCAGTCCCAATGAAGATTTATCTGTATGAATTTGTGTGTAGATAGGTGTTATGTTACTTCTCCCAAGGAGACCTGAACATGAAACATCTATTCACCCCCAAGAGGGCACCAACAGCAAACTAAAGACACACCCAGATCTAGCTTGATTCACTGGTGAGGTTTTGCATGAGTAGGGATGAGGAGTTATCAACAGGAATACGGATGAGTCAAGGGTGGTGCANGGATGAGGGATGACTCATCAAAGTTGTAACCCTGGAGCTCCCTGCACAGCTTTCAGGGAATTGGGGCAGTAGGAGAGTCTTCTCGGTAGCAGCCACTGTGGTGTGCGCACCACGTATGTGTGCCACAGTTTATATATAAACTCGGGGAACGGATCTTGTAAGTTTCAAGAGCTCACAGAACTTATGTCTTACTTTCTGTGCTTTAATGGAGCCATTTGAATTCAAAGGAAGCCGTTATATGACCATAGATGGAGCCAGAACCTTCTACAATGGCTTGGGCTTGCTTCTTCCAAAGAAACAAATCCTTCACAGAGGTACCAGGGTACAAGATGGGAGAGAGCGAGTGTTGTTGGTAGATTTGGCAAAAGAGAAGAGAATGAGACGAAGGACTGGTGGAAAAGCCAAGTGTGATGGCTCAGCATGCCTGTAATCCCAGCACTTCAGGCCATGCTGGGCTATACAGTGAGTTCCAGTAGCAGATAGGACTTGGCTTCTGATTAAAACTCTATCTTAAAACAAAAGAAAGGGAAGTGATGGGGCCACATTGGAAATAGGTCAGGGAGGGCTTGGGCGTGTGAGGTCAAGACCCTCCCTCCCACTTGTATGGGGGGGTATTGAGGCAGGGATGTCCTCTAAGAGACGTCTAGTCCAGCTTTTGCAGAGTCTAGAACCTCCTGCTCAAGAAAACAAATCTTTTAACAGTAGCGCTGGCTGCAAAAGGGCCCGCTCAGAAGGAAATTGGCTACTTTTCAGCTGCCCCACCTTCCGTAGCACCTTCAGACTTTGGTTTGTTCTGAACAGGCATGCGCCTGCTCCTTGGTACCTGTGTGGGCGGGGCTTCTCAAGAATATCTGAGCTAGTCAGTTACGGTTTCTCAGATTTAGTACTTCCCAGTCTGCACAGCGCCATTCCTCCTGTGGGTTCATCAGGGTGGGCACTGTGTCCTTCAATCAGCTGAATCAGCTTGTCCCTCTGGACTTAAATTCCCCAGCCAGTGTCTATAACTGTAAGATAGCCCCTCACTGGATGCTTTCTGCGAAGCCTCCCTGGAAAACCCAAGATAAGGCATGCTGAGGAGCCTAGAGTCTTAGGAAACCAAGACCAGGAGGGAGAATTGGAGAAGAAATTGAGGGGAGGGACAAGAAGTTGCCGAGAGACAGCTCTGCACAGAGTGCTTACGGCTCTTGCTGAAGACTGGAGTTCAGTTCCTGAGTCAGGTGGCTCGCATTCGTCTGTAACGCCAGCTCCAGAGGATCCAAGGCCGTCTTCTGATCTGCACTAGCATCCAAAGACTAACGGGGGTATCGGGAGGTCAAGGCCAGTCAGGACTATAGAGGGCATTCTAGGTCAGTCTTGGCCACACATTGACCACATATTGAGACTCTACAAACGGAAAGAGAGCCACAAGAACAGCTCCCAGAGTACAGGTGAGGAATGTAGGTATGTATGTGCGGGTGTCCATGTGTAGACACGCATGTGAAGGCTTAGAGGACACCCTTGGGTGTTGTTCTAGTTGCTGTTTCATTGTTGGGAAGAGACACCATAACCAAGCACTTAACTGGGGCCTTGCTTACCATTTTAGAAGGCATTCGCCTCTGGGCGTCATGGTGGGAAGCAGACAAGAACAGCAATGGCTGAGAGCTTTACATCCTGCTCCACAGGCAGAAAGCGGGGTGGAAAATTAAAGAAAGAGGGAGAGAGACAGGAATATAGCCTGTCTCAAAAGAAGAGCTACAATAGTGAGCTCCCAGACAGTTTGAGCTACCTAATAAGACATTATCTCAAAAGAAGGGGAGAAAGGGAAAAATGTAAAGAAGGGTGTTCAAGGCCAGAAAAGCAAAATACAAACAGTAACAAGGAGCTTGGTAGGGTCTGAAGGTGCAGAGAGGACTGTAGAGCGGCGGCAGAGGAAGCATACAGAACGTAGAGGGTGTGGAGAACAGCCAGCTTTCTACTCTGCCTGGGAAGGACAGGAGAGGCTGGTGGAGATAGTGCAACCATTGGGGGAAAGTCACAGAGGGCCTTGAACACAGAAGAGCGGTTTAATTGCCATTTCTTATACATGCTTCTTGTTTTTTCAGCTGTGTAGACAGAGACTGCTCATTCATTTCCGGGCCACCTGGATGTGAATAACCACACAGAAGCTATATTAATTACAACACTGTTTGACCAATAGTTTATGTATATTTCTAGCTAACGCTTACATCTTAAATTAACCCATTTCTATTAATCTGTGAATAACCATGAGGTTGTGGCCTACTGGTAAGGTTCTGGCTGGAAGCTTGCATCTTTCTCCTTCAGCAGCTACATAGTGTCTTTTTGACTCTGCCTACTTTATTTCTATAGCTCTGTTTGGATTCCTGCCTGGCTTTACTCTACCAAGCCATTGGTCAAAATAGCTCCTTTAATAACCAATGGTAATAAAACATATTCATAGCATACAAAGGGGAATCCCACATCACACATGAACACACACATATGAGCTAGAGGTAGATGGTGGGTGTCTTCTTTGATTGCTGTTCTAGTTTTACGTCTTTTGCTATGATAAACTGTCCTAAACAATGTAGAGGAGGAAAGGGTTTATTTGGTTTGTAATTTTTAGGTTTCAGTCCGTCATTTCAGGGAAGTCAAGACAAGAACTGAGGTGGCCAGTCACATTAGCTCCACTGTCAAGAGTAGAGAAGTCAAGACAGGAACTGAGGTGGCCAGTCACATTAGCTCCACTGTCAAGAGTAGAGAAGTCAAGACAGGAACTGAGGTGGCCAGTCACATTAGCTCCACTGTCAGAGGAGAGAGAATCAAGTCCTCCCATACCACCTTCATGCCTAGGTTGTTCGTGTTTGCCCAGCTTTCTCATATAGTCCAAGACTACCTGCCTAAAGAATGGTGCCACCCACAATAAGTTGGGTCTTCCCACATCAACTAACAGTGAAGACAACCCCCTGCAGACATTCCCACAGGCCAACTTGATCTAGACAGTTCCTCAGTTGAGGCTCTCCCCTTAAATGCTTTTAGATCACAGTATGTTGGCAATTACAACTAACCAGCACAATCGATTTCTACCATTTAATTTTTTAAGACAGGATCACACTATGTAGCACAAATGACGTTGAACTCACAGAGGTCTGTCTGCCTCTGCCTCCCAAGTGCTAGAATTAAAGGTGAGCACCACCATGCCTGACTATTTTTGAGGCAGGCTCTCTCACTGAACCTATAGTTCTCTGTTTTTTCTGGGCTAACTGGCCAGCAAGCTCCAAAGATCCTTTTATCTCTTCTCCCTGAGCACTGAGTTCTCTCTCTCTCTCTCTCTCTCTCTCTCTCTCTCTCTCTCTCTCCCCACTTACCTACTCACCTATCTCTGTCCCTCTGCTGTACCTGGTTTTGCCTCTGGGTACTTACTGGGTGTCCAAATACAGGTCTACATGCTTTCATAGCAACCACTTTACCAATGGGGTTGTCTCCCCTGCTCCACGTATCCCTCCTAAATCTGTGCCCTTTTTTCCCTATCTTCTACTCCAGTTCAAACTCCATTATCTTCTCCTTCAGTGCAGACCCAAAGTGACCTTCTTAACAACCTAGTTCCCCAACAGTCTTAAAACCATTCCATGAATTTTGAGACAAACTTGTATACTAGAGAGAATCCAATCTTCTATATCTTAAAGGAGAAAGAAGAGAGGAGATATGATTAGAAAAGAAGGAAGAAGATGTGTTAGGCTCACAGAGAGTCATGGTAAATATGCCTGTCCTCAAATCTCACAGCATCTGTGGCCAAGAAGAACCCAGTCCACAAGAGCTCTTAAATATGATAAAGGCGACAAAAGGCGCCGATAAATAGTGATGTTATTTCTGCCCCAACTACCTGCCTCTGTGGCTGCCCTTGTTATTACCCATCCCAAATCATGCTCTACAGGACATTTATTTCGAGGTCAGAGTAAGCAACAGGAGCCATCTTTGTGTTCTTTTGTTCCTGGGATGCTGTGGAGGATCTTAGCCCTACCTCCGTTGTATTTGGGTAAGTAACACAAATGTGAGACCTGGGGCAATGGAAGAGAAAGGAATAACTATTTGCTATGAGCTACGGCTAAGTTACAGGCCACATTGCTTTTACAGAAGACCATATGACTCTGTATCTGTATGACCTCCCCCAGGAGACTATTTGTATTCACCGTGTATGGAGACAGCAAACACAGAGATCAAATCAGAGAGTTGATCCACTAGATTCTAGTTTGGGAACCCAGTGTTTTTATTGGGATTGCTTGCAGGAGACAGGTGATGTGGAGACAAGCTGTATCACTAAAAAGCACATCTGTCCCCATACTCCAAGCATGGTGGCTACTCACAAAAGCTTCAATCCTGGATCTCTTTGCACAGTTTGTAGACATCTCCACTGAAGAGGCTCCTGTCTCCCAGAAATCCCTTATTGTCTATATAGCCTCACAGAAGGACCTCATGAATCCTGAAAATGTAATGACGCTCCTAAGTCCTCCTTTTTCCAGGAAGTAATTTTTTCATCTGGAGAAAGCAGCTACACAAAAGTAATTTTTCTTTAATTCCTACATCACTGCAACATTGTGGTACTGTTGAACCTATTTTTTTTAAAAAATTTTTTATTTATTTATTATGTATACAGTGCTCTGCCTGCATGTATCCTTGCAGGCCAGAAGAGGGCACCAAATCTCAGTACAGATGGTTGTGAGCCACCATG
>LOJH01004243.1:21342-33563 GCA_001685095.1 Ellobius talpinus | reverse complement strand
AGTTCCAGGACAGGCTCCAAAGTTACAGAGAAACCCTGTCTCGAAAAACCAAACCACAAAAAAAAAATTGGTTCATCAGTCTGACAGCAGTAATTCCTCAACAGAGGTCTTTTTCTAGATGACTCTAGTTTGTGCCAAGTTGACAAAAACTAGCCAGCACGGAAGACATGTGGCAGACAGCTTCATCACAGCAGGTATGTGCGGCTGAGACTCTTCACCCTCCTACCTCTCAGGGCAACAGGAAGCAGAGATCAGACAGGAAGTGGGGCCCAAGCTAAAATACCTCAAATCCCACCCCCAGCAATCCACTTCCTGCAACTCCGCATGGTTCCACAACCTCCCTGGATAATGCCACTAGCTGGGGAACCAAGTGTTCAAACACCATGTGGGACCATTGGGAGTGGGTGGGTTGCATTTCACCCCCAAACCCTAGCAAAAGACTCCTCTGAGGAGGTGACATCCAAGCATCCAAACCAAACTCTGAAGAGTGAGAAAAACCCAGCCATGCAAAAGGAGAAAGAGGAGCAATCCAAGCAGAAGGAATAGAGCCAGGGTTTCCTATCATGGACAATGGGGTGAAAACATTTTCAAATTAATACATGCTTACTGTTTTAGAGGCAGGAAAGAGGTTGTAGTCTCCAGCTAATTGCCCTGCTCCTCGGAGCTGGTGCCATCGATCAGTTTCTCCACTGGGCTTGCCTGTGTTTCCATGCCATTAGCTCAATGTGAGGTTGAGAAAAGACCAGCTAGTGGTGCATGAACAATGTTTCCCTTTAACCTCTGTTAGCACACTTGTCCCACACAAAGAGACTCGGTCTCTTTGCTGCTGTGTGACCTCAGGCAATGCACTTCCTCTGTGGGCCTCGGTTTCCCCACTTGTGAAATTGGGGATAATAAAAGCAGGACCTCAGATGGCTGCAGTGAGGTTTAACTAAAGTGATGCATGCGCAGAAGCTGTCCTGGTGTGGGACTCGTTCTGTGACATACATGTAGGTCTCGGGATGACAGCAAGTTCCATTCATGCAAGTTAACCACTTTGTTCATAGGAGGGCACTGGTAACTTTGCTTCCAATTGATCTTTCCACGCACACTGCAGAACAGAAGTATGGAACAGGCCCTTGTGATTCTCTGGGGAGCCCCTTTTCAGCCCTAATTTTGCTTCATCTCTGTAAGTTATCCCTCCATTCCAATTACTTCATGTCAGTCATCTGAGGTGAATTCCACTTTTGTAGGCACTGCATGATACAGTCACATTTTCCTTATCCAAAGGTCCCATGGCCATAGCCATGGTGGCTGGCCTTCAGCCTGTCTATCTGGTCCCTATGCTACTCCCCAGATCCAAGATCTCCCCCAGATTTGGACCTGAGTGTTGTAAGTTCCTGCCCTGTCTTTGCCACCTTGACCAGCACTGGCCTTTTCCAGGACTGGCCTCTGTCAGCCTTGACTTTGCCCTAGAGAGCAGCTTCGTGGGGATCTCATCCTGTCCTGTTATCTCTTCTCACATTGTTAGAACCAGAGCTGGCCTCATGTCCTCCATGGTTTGCCCTCCACCTTAGCCTTGGTCTAGGTGCCTCCCTAGCTGTGCTTTTTCAACCCAGAGCATCTCAAAGAAGGTATTCTTGCCAGGTGTGCCAACACAGACTTCCAACCTCAGCACTCAGAATACAAGAGCCAGGGGATTTAAAGTTCAAGGCCAGCATGGGCTAAAATGTTAACACCCTATCTCAGAAAGAGGATGAGGAAGAAGAAGAGGAAGGAAAAGGAGAAGGAGGAGGAGGAGAAAAAGAGAGAAAGAGGAAGATGCAGTTGAGAAGTTGTTTCTGATGTCCACCTTGAGTCCTTACCCTTCCAACAGTTCTGGGACATTCTTGGTGATCACAGACACCTGAAAGCAGGCTCTCTGTGGTTTTGCTATTCTCTCCAGCTCCCTCTGGGCCAAGCTCTGGTTTTTTTTCACTTATTCAGCAGAGTCCCTAGGCATCTCCTTCCTCAGGACCATCAGACCAAGCTCCTGCTCTGAGAAAGTCCACAATAAGGGGAGAAGGCCCCATGGCAACCCTTTCTTCAGTGAGGCCAGTATTCCAAGACACAATGGTGCAGTCCTCGAAGCACTGAGTTCTTCTGGCAATTTTCCAGGGATCAAGGTCTGTGATGTTTACTGCTGAGTCTCAGGAATGCAGCAGATGACAATAACTTGGACTAGAGGGACAGCGGTGGGCAGATGACTCCAGGACAGACAACGAGGGGCCATTACAGGACCTCATGAAGCATACACCATAGAGGGTTAGGTGGAGGGAGGATCATGGCTGCCCTTAGGCTCTGAGGTCCACGCATAGGTGAGTGGATGGGAGAGGGGCCAGCCACAGAGAACAGGGAAGTTGGAAGAGCAGTGGAGTAGGATGGAGCCCAAGGTAGGTGGCAATAGCCAGTTTGGTTTGAGATGCCTGTGGACCGTTCACTTGCGTATGCTTAGTTAGGTGGAGGGTCTTGAGCCACGACTAAAAACTTAGGAGTTAAGACCTAGCCATGAAAATGAAAGAGGAGAATAGGGAAGCTGAACACAGAAATGACAGGCATCAACAGTTAATGAAGAACCTTCTGGAAAGATGAGGAAGGTTCAGAGATGTGGGAAGAGAAGCAGGAGGATGTCCCTTCTAAAAAGCCAGGTCAAGATGGAGCATGGAGGAGGGAGAGGCCAGTGAGGAAGTAGAATAGAATTCAGAGTTTGTACAGCTTGGAACAAGGCTCTGTAGCCAGCTAGGATCCTAGTCTTCCCTCACTGGATTTAGAGCCTTGGATTAGGTGAGTGGCCTCTGAGCCTGGCTTCCCACCATGAAGAAAGGAAACAGCCCTGATGCCTACCTCCTTGGGGAAGTGCCATTGCAGGACTCGAAAGATAAGGCCATAAATCTGTATGAATACCCCAGCCAGTGTAGAAACACTCAGGAAATGGCCTGGACTCAGAGAGAGCAAGACGTCACTTGTTGAGTTTCCAGGGAGCAAGTGTTGAGCATCCAAGTGCATAACAAAGACCTAGAGGGTGGCCACGGGAGTTCTAAGAGGACAAAAGCCTGGCCATTGCTTCAGTGGATATATGCGGATGTAGATAAGGATGCCTGCCAGCACCCCCAGGAAACAGGCCACTGGGTGAGGGGTTGGACCATATGTGAAAGAACCTGCCAGGAAGAGGGAGCAACCTCAGTGAAGGCCTAGAGAGAGACAGCTCAACATCAGAGGGACTAGGAGTCCCCTGCTGCCTCTGGAGCCATGCTCCAGGGTAAATGGCCCCAGGACTGGACAGCCGCCCCCTCCATGGCCCTGCACTGTGCATCACAAACATGGGAATGTGATCATTAGGTGATTATATTTTTAAGGCCTAAATTGTTTTGTTTCCCTGCCGGCTTTCATTGGACCGTCAGTCATTCCCCCACACAGATAACATTTCTTATGTACATTGACAGAATAAATTACATGGTCCTCATCCAGCAAATCAACATTACAGGGGAACATTATCTTCTGCACGGCGATGCCTGGGCACATCATAAATCCTAACCAGGTTTATTACATCTGTCTTGTCAGAGATTCATTTTATTGAGAAGTGGGTTTTTTCCAGATTAATAATCACATTAATTGATGAGATTCTTTTTAGAAAATTGTTTTCTTGGCGATACTGGAGGAAGAACAACATGGCTAGCGAGCAGTGTTCCATCGGAGGCTGCTGCCATAAGGCTGTTTTTGGCATCCTGACAGTGTCCTCCAGGACCGGGACCCAGAAACTCCTGACTCAATGGGAGACCTCTAGGCAAGCCACTGACTCCTTTCTCCCCTCCCATTTCCCAGCCCTTTGCAAAGGCCAAATCCAGAAGCTTCCAAGGTGTTGTCAAAGGTGTATCATTACATTGAACCAATCCATTGGATGTTTAATGAGTGACTATTATACAAACCAATGAGAGAGTTGACCCACAGAAGACTGACAGTAATTCTGGGCGGGATCTTGAGTCAAGCTTCCTGCCTGCTTGCCCTGTGGGTGGCTTGCTAGCTCTGCACTTCTTTTCCTTGTACTAAATGAGTTAATTGGACCAGACCAAGGTTCCATGGTTGACTTGCGAGATAAATCCAGCTATGGTCTGATTTAGTAAGTGAGACTGGAGCACAGCTCTGCCCATTTGTGAAGCAGGGATATGTGTCCATGATGAGGACTCTGTCTCCCTCAGAGCCTATGATATTTAATCCCCAGACTGCTATAGCAAATGTTTGCTGGTCTCTGGTCCAGAAAAACTCAAGGTGAACGAGTTTTGGGCAGAGCTGTAGGATGGCATTCAAGTGCACACTGTAATATTGATTGGAGTCCACTGTGCCAAATCCATTCCTGGAAACACCTTATTTCATTCTTGAAATACCTCCATGGCAAGATTCTATTCTGCAGGTTCTAATGCTCACTCAGAGGCAGAGGCAAGGTGGGAACTTAGGTCCTGTCTGGTACCAATTCCTTACTTCTCTGTGTACTGTGCCCCATCAAGATGCTAATTGGTGAGTTTGGTGAGTGCCAGGGAAATAGGGAACTTTCTCAGGGGACCTCTCGTTTGTCCATCCAAACCCAAGACCACAACAGGTAAGTGTTCCCTCTTCTTGTGTGTCTACAGTAAGTTCTCTCAGTCACATCAGACTGTCTGCTCTGGACTGAGAGCTGCTTCAGGCTTTGGAATCATTTCATCCATGGCTTAGGACACCACAATGTGAAAACCCCAAAAGAAGACAACCCTTGGACAAGTAGGGGAGTGTCAAGGTTCCAGGCTGAGCCATCTGGAAGTCATCTCTCAGCCCTTCTCTGATCCAGTCAGCTTCAAGTCTGAACCAAGCAATTTCTCAGCCAGAGAAAGAGCCACAGACCCTGCCCCTCCTGTGTGACTCTCCTTACTTCTAGTGCCCCGGAACCTGGATGCCTGGATGCTGTCCTCACAGGGACATCTCGCCGATCAGCAGACAGCCTGCCTCCTCTTTCCCAGAAGCCTGCTTCTTAGATCAACAAAGGCAGCCCATCCTCTCAGGAGCTTGGCACCTAGCACTGAAGTCAGCCTGGACACGTTTCTCTTTCTCAACATCTAATCTATTAACTTTCAAACTAGTAACAGGATCCCATCTCTCCTTCCCACTGTTGCTACTAACCTAGCCCAGACCACCATCAGCTCCAACTCCCGCTGGCCGGCCTGTCTGTCTCACTGCCAACACTAGGCAGAAGATCTGTGGAAAAGATGGCTTGTTTCCTCAAAACCTGCCAACTCCCCATTCCTTCTGGGTTAGAACCCAAAACTGCACGATGACCAAAAATGGCCCCCCTCTCCGCTACCAATGCCTTAGCCACATAGCTCTTCCCTCTCCCCCATCCCCCTGCTGGGCCTTACCCCACAGAACAATCTCCTACTTAGTCCCAGGAGCAACACTGCCCCTTGCTGCCTTCCTCGTGCACCCTGCAGTCCAGGGCCTCTGGCTCTTTGCATCAGTCATGCTCTTCAGTGACCTATCCAGGAATCCTGTAGGGTTTGCCTCAAAGGTCATACCTCAGGGAATCATGCCTCAGATTCCAACTTGCAGTTCACACCCTCCCTTTCCTCTTCCCTGCCTGATTTTCCTCTGTACCAGTGCCCTCCATCTTGCTCACTGGTTCATTATCAGTTGGCCACTCACTAAGATGTAAGCTTTACACAGGCAAGATTTTTCACCTGTTTAATTCGTTGCTTTATCTACAGGACCCAGGATAACCCCCGACACATAGTATGCACGCAATATGAAATTGCTGTATAAAGGTATAAAAATCTATTTATTGATATGCGTCTGACCGTCTGAGTAAGTACGTGGATTGTGGGTGCAGACGTGGATGCCTGTGCTTGCACGCGGAGACCAGAAGAGGGCGTCAGATGTCCTCGGTCATCATTCTCCACTGCTCCTCTGAGGCAGGGTCTCTTCTTGAACTGTTTCAGCTGGGCTTTGTCTCCACCCCGCTAGCAAGGCACTAAGATTACAGGCATTGGTGAGAAATGTCCAGTTCAGATCCGAACTCCAGTCCTCATGATTGTGGAGCAAGCGCTCTGAATGGTTTAGCTAGCTCTCCAGCCCCTGTATGAAAGGTTTAATCAAATTTATGCTATTCTATTACACATAAGGTGAGGCTCTTTGATCAAAATCAGTACATACTCTGTGACTGCTTCCTCATATGGGAAAGGAGGATGAAGGAGGCACTTTACTCACAGGTGTTGTTAGGAATGATTGACAGCCAGAGCAAGGCTAAAGGAATGAGATGTGCCTGGCTCAGAGTTTGCAGACTCTGCCTTGCACAGCTGGGCTACGAGCTAAGTTCCCTGGCACTCTGAGACCAAGAGCAAGACGAAGAAGCTCGACTTTGTCGCTGCTAACAATGGCTCTCAGGAAAGGTCCTTTTCCTTCTTGCACCCAGTTTGCCTGTCTGTAAAATGGGTTATAGTCAAACTGGTATCACGGCATGGCTTCAGGATAAAGCACAAACGTATGTTTGGCCTGGGACCTGGACCATCTGTATGTGGGTGATGCAGAGGCTACAGATGAAACTCACCCAGGAGTATACCTGGGAAGGAAGCACCAGCTCAGGCTTGGCCTTCTCTGCTCCTTGGCCTCTCAGTGGGGAGTAGGCTCCAGTAGGTCAGGCCTGCGCAGGTAATATGTAACAGTCTGTCTGCCTCTCTCTGTTTTTTTTCTTCTCTTTTTAGCATGAAAACCCACCCTAGCACCTCTCATTATCCACTTCATCAGTCTCAAACCGTCAGCTAATTGCACTCCCCAGCTGCCCCTCCCTCCTACCTCTTCACAGAGCTCAATAACACACAGCTGCCTCCCTATTTGGGGCTCCACTGGGCCATTATAAACAAAATGTAGCCTACGGTATGTTAATGCCTTCCCTGGGCTCCCTTTCTCCCACTGACCCCCTGTTTGTCTCTACTTCCCACCCCTGGGGGTATGAGTGCAGGGCAGCCCAGCATGTGTGATGCAGGACAGCCCAGCAGTGTGGGTGCAGGACAACCCAGGGGTGTGGGATGCAGGACAGCCCAGGGGTGTGGGATGCAGGACAGCCCAGGGGTGTGGGACGCAGGACAGCCCAGGAAAGAAGGCCATAAGTGCTGCACAGAGATGCCCGATCTCATGGCTGATTGAAGCCCTTGGTTGGGCAAGTCTGCAGCCCTTGCAAAAGGGAAACAGGAGGTTTGTTTAACCCTCCCCCCACCATTATGCAAATGGTCACTCCCCATATCTCAGCACAGAATAGGTGACAGAGGTCTTACCAGAGAGGAAAACAGAGACTGACTCCTGGGACAACTGGGGTCTCAGATAAGGGTCACAGCAGGGTTGAGAGAAGGGTGGAGCACTGGGTCTGCTTAGCTTGACTGATGTTTAGTCAAGCATGGGATGAGGCTGGCTTGCTTCAAAGAGAGTGTCTAATGTGTGAGTCAGGCCGCTGTATTCGAGGAGGCCATACAGTTCTGAGTAGTGGTGGAGCCATAGGAGAGGGGAGATCTTACTGATTCAACATTCAGTGGAGACCCCAGGAAAGATCCTTCTGGCCCCACCTAAAAAAGCCCAAACCAACACACCAAGCCGACTCAATAATAAATTACTGCCTAAAGAACAAAGTCCTCTTCAAATTAAGTCAACAAAAATCTAGAATTTTTGAAGATATTTAAAGAATATACACATGACGTATGTGTGTGGTGGTGTGATACTAAAGTTTATAACCCTGGGGCTCAGGAGACTCAGGAAAGAAGAACTGGAATTTGAAGCTAGCCTGTGCTACATAGCAAGACCCTATCTCAGAAACAAACTAAACACAAAGAGGCACAATAATCAAGAGAAAGTGACCTAGAGATGACACAGGTGTCTTTAAAGCAGCCTCAGAAATATTTCTGAAGATTTAAAGAAGAAAGTGTACGCAGTGAATGAATCAGCAGGAAACCCAGAGGGGGATGGAAACTATAAAAAAGAATCAGACAGGAATGATAAAAGGAAACATAATTCTAAAACAGAAAAGTTCAGGTTAAACAACAGAAAGCAAAAAAAAATTACTGGGTTGGAAAACAGAGACCTTGAAACCATGGCAGCTGAAGAACCTGAGAGAAATACTGAAGCTTATAACATGAATTGAATTTAAATCTGCAAAAGAGAGATGAGAGCAGACTATCAAAAGAGTGGACTGTCAAGTCAGAGATCACAACTTGTGTTTGCTAAAGGCATATCTGAGAAAGGAGTATTGCCCAAAGTATGCAAAGAGCCCGAAAAATGCACCAAGGAAAAGCTAACCAATTAAAAACCCAAAATACTTCAATGGTCACCTCACCAAAGATGATGATATGCAAATGACATGCAGGTGATGCACAGGTGGAGCATCATGATGGAAAGATACTCAGCATCACACAGCAGTAGGCAACTGCATTTTAAAATGCCATACCTATTAGAATGGTCAAAACAAGCCGATGGCTAGCCTGAGCTTATCAAGTTGACCTATACATGATGCATGAATGTACCAAAACATCACACGGTTAAAAGATATTCTTTTATTATCTGTGAGGGGAAAAAAATTGAAAAGAACAGCCTAAATCCAAACACCTGACAATCCTAAGCGCTAACAAGGATGTAGAGTCACAGTAGGTTTAACGCTGTGAGTGCACACGGCACGGTTGCTTGGGAAGACAGTTTCACAGTTGGTCTCTTGTAACACTAAACATTCACTAACATAATCTACGCATTGCGTTTCTTAGTATTTACCCAAATGAGTAATAAGCTTGTGCTCACCCAAACCTGCCCAGGAATGTTTGTTAAAACTTGGTTTATAATCACCAAAACTTGGATACAAATAAGATGACCTTCAGCATGTAAATCAAGTAAACTCTATGACACATTCATTCAGTGAAATATTATTCAGAACTGAACAGAAGTGAGAAATCGAGCCATGAGACAACGTGGAAAAGCCAAAAAGGCTTATTACTGAATGAAAGAGATAAGTCTGGGAAAAGACAGACTTTATGATTCTAATAATACAGTATTCTAGGAAAAACAAGCATGGAAGTTTCTGAAAATATCAGAGGTTGGCTAAAAAGAAAAAAGAGAAAGGACAGACAGACCCAGCTGGGAGGATCTTGGAACAGGAAGACTTTTATTCTGTATTCTTCCTGTGGTGGTGGATGCGGGTCACCATGCATTTGTCAAAATCCACAGATTGTACGGTCCCAAGAGTGCACCTTAAAATAAGATGTGCACTCTGGGTGATAACAAGGTGTCAACATTGGTTTGTCAGTCTCAATAAATGGACAGCCCGGATGCAGGATGGTGACAGGGGCAGTCTATGTGTGGAAGGGTGGGATGTCTAGGAATTCCACCTGACTTTGCTGGGAACCTAAAACTACTCTTAAAGGCAAATTTCTATCATTTCTAAGACAAAGAAATCTTTAAAATGTGCTAACAGTTTCAATTCAAAAACTTAACGAAGCCCAAGCAATGTAAACACAAACAAGCCCCCTCCATGCACACACAATGGTCTCCACCAACGCAAATAATAAAATCTCCAGAGAGGAAAAAAAAGAAAGCAAGAATAAAGAAACACCCCTTAAAAAAAAACAAAAAAAAAAAACACTAAAACCCTAGAATGCATAGCAATGGGAAGTGAAGACAAGAGGGTAGAATATCACCTGATTTACCATGACACAGTGGCAGTCAGGAGACAGTGAAGGCCTTAGAACTAAAGGAAATCCATCCATAACTCTGAAGGTCTGTGCTCAAAAATAATTTAAAAGTGAAGGCAAATGGGGAAATTTAAAAAAAAAGCAATGGAATCGGTCATCCACAGATCTGAACTGTAAGATTATAGGAAACTCTTCAGGCCACTGAAGCAACACTAGATGGAGCAGAGGTCCCTGTCAAAAAGAAAAACAACAAAATTGGAGTCTGAATGAGAAAAAGAAAACGTTTTTCTTATGTATTTATTTATTTTCAGCTAACATATGTAATGTGTGCACATACACAGATGTTGTTTGCCCAGGAGTGTGCATGCCCAGAGATCAATGCAAATGTCTTCCTCTCCTGATGATGACTTTTTTAGCGAGACTCTAACTAACCTGAAGTTTGCTGCTTTGGCTGATTAGCTGGCCAATGAGCTCTGGGGATCTTCCTCTCTCCTCTGAGCACTAGGGTCACAGATGCATGCCGCATGCCTGTATTTTATATGGGTGCTGGGGATTGAACTCAGGTCTTCACACTTGCCCAGCAAGTTCTTTCTCTCTGAGCCATTTCCCTGGCCCTTAATTATTGATTTCTTTTCAATAAAATTCATTATTTTATTTAAAATAAAAGTAATATTGACTAGCAGGAGCTAAACACGAAAAGTAAAATAAATGCCAAAGTAAAATAAAGAAGGGAAGAAAACAGAATTCAGTAAGAGATTCTTACATTGTATATGGAGTGAAGTAATATGTCTTAAAGATAAGCTTTGACAATTTAAGAACATGTGTGGATCAGTTAGGCAGACGTGTTAACAGGAGAAGTGTGCTTGCCTCATAAGCCTGATGACCTGAGTTCAGATCCCCAGAACTCACATAAAGCTGGACCCAGTATAGCATATATGCATTCCCAGAACTCCTCCTATAGAGGAATGGGAAGCAGAGATGGGGGACCACCAGAAGTTTGTAGGCAGGCTAACCTGGCATACACATCAGAGACTCTTCACAAATGGTGGAAGACAAGGACCAGCACTCAAGACTGTCTCTGACCTCTACAAGCACAACATAGATGCACACACCCACACTCATACCAACCTACCAGCATACAAGCACTCATACATACACACACCAAGACTTTTTCTAAATGCGTTTTACTTCAGGCATCATGAGGCACATCTATAATCCTCACACTCAGGATTCTGAGGCAGAGAGATTACAAGTTTGAAGCCAGCCTGAGTTACATAAGAGAATCCTGCCTATAAATTAACTAATTAAAATGCATTTATACATTCCTAAAACAATTACTTTAAAAGAAACATACATTTTCTCAGAGCTAGTAGATGAATCAAAACCAGAATCTTGGCTGGGAGCATGGTTCACTTCACAGGCACTTACCTGGCATCTGTGAAGCTCTTGTTCCATTCCTGGTACCACATAAAACTAGACTATTATAATTTTTCAGCGTTCAAAGAAGGCAGAAAAGTAATGATGAAATCAAAACATAATGAGCAGACAATATAGGCATTGTACTGTGTAGCAAGCTTTCTCTTGGACCACCAAGCAGCTCCCCAATCACGACACAGAGGCTTCTTATTAGTTATGAATGCCCAGCTTTATCTTACGATTGTCCCACCAGCTCTTATAGCTCATTAACCTGTTTCCCTTAATCTATGTTTTGCCTCAGGGCTTTTTACCTTTCTTTCATTCTGAATGTCCCACTTTCCTGCTTCTTGTGTCTGACTGACTGGCCCCAGGCATCTTCTTCTCTTTTTCTTTCCTTCTCTTCTCTCCTGAGCCTAGATTCCTCCTCCTACTTATTCTCTCTGCCTACCAGCCCCATCTATCTCTCTACTGCCTACCTATTGGCTGCTCAGCTTTCTATGAGACCAATCAAGTACCTTAGGCAGGCCAAGTAACACAGCAACACATCTTTATGTAATTAAATGCAGCATAAACAAAAGCAACACATCTTTACATAGTTAAAGTGATATTCCACAACAATATAGCAAAATCATACTTTTAAAGTCAATAATCACACTAAATGTAAAGGAGCGAAAACTGCCAATGAGAAGACAGGAATTCCTAAAAACAAAAAGTGATATACAATGATATCTTCATAAGAACACAGGAAGATGGAAAGAAATGCCATGAGAACATAAATTCAAAGTCAAAGGAGCCATAATAATCTGAAACAAAGCAAATGTTTGAACTCAGTAGAGACCTTTTACATGGTGAGTGGTAATCAAGACAGAATCACGACCATGAATATCTGTCCAATCCTGAGTTCTACCAGAAAAACAAAAAGGGACAGAACAGGAGCAGGGTGTTTCACTGTAAGTTATGACGCAATGAAAATTATAGTGTGTACTTGTGCAGGAACCAAGCTCTATGGCTCAGGAACAGGTCTGGAGCTCAAGGTCAAAGCCTAACCAATTGCCTGCCTGCCTGCCTGCCTTCCTTCCTTCCTTCCTTCCTTCCTTCCTTCCT
>LOJH01004243.1:0-13054 GCA_001685095.1 Ellobius talpinus | reverse complement strand
TTTATTTAAAACATGATTGACAGAATACAGACAATTCTCCCGCACCAACTTTCATCATAAAAACATCTTCAAGTGTTACCAGTGCAGGGTGGGGGCTGGGCACTTCTAGATTCTTGGACCCTCATCCAGAGAATTTAAAATAGGGACTCTTACAGATTTGCAAAAGAAGTAAAAACTTTATTTGAAGCTACACGATAGTGCAGATGAAACAGGGATGCATGGTCAAGACCCCATGTCCAGGACACATTGACAGTGGACCACATGAGTGAAGACGTTCAAGGACCACAGGCTGATGTTTTTTATGGCGTCTCAGAGGAGGAGGGCCTCATTACAGGGGAGCACCACAGTGTGCTGTACAGCTTCAGGGGCTGACCTGACTGGGGTCATCAGGAAATGAAGGAAGGACAGACACAAAGACCCACAGAAAAGCTAGGACCAGGTGGACTGGACTCTTTGATAGAGAAAGTACAACACCCGGGAAGTTCAGCATGTTATAACAGTTGAATGGGGAGGCAGGGTTTACGGTGTACAGCTAGAACAAGGAGGCAGGTTTAGCTAATCTTGGTAGGAGGAGTCTCTGTAGGGAAGCAGGCTTTGGACTATAAATATCTTGGGGAGAAATGCTACCGTGGACGATTTCTGCACATACTAACAATATTCACACCTAGACCAGAGGAAGACTTTGCTATCCCTCTGAACCTCACCTGGGGAAGGATTTGCCAAGTTCCCATTGGTCTGAGGTTTTGGTCATTGATATAGATGGCTCCCATCAACCACACACACTCACTCTGGACTTCATGCTTCCTCTACTCTCCATAGGGCGTAGTTTGGTGGTTCTCTATTTTGATTGATAGATCAGGTTATATAATTATTGCTCTACTGTACAGGTCCAACTCCATAATAAATCTGGTTTTAATAATATGCATACCTAATTAATGCATAGGCAGAAGATGGTAAATAGGTTGTTTTATGTAAAAAATACAATTTAAAAAACTGACAAAGGTCAAGGTCAATGTACACTGATAAAAGATTAATTCAGAAAGAATAAATAACGTGGAGGTGCACACACAAACACAGTTACACAAATCAAACATCCAACATGTAGATTAAAGGAAGAGACAGACTCTAATAACATAGTTGAGGACTTTCATGCTACACTTTCACCAATGAACAAATCAGTCTGGCACCCCCCTAAAAACCAACAACAACAAAGAAGAACTGAAGTTGGGGTACATTACAGTATGCCCTTAACCAAATGATGTAGCTGAAAGCTACAGCACTTTTTGTTCAATAGCTGCAGAATATACGGTCAACTCACCAGTACATGGAACATGCTCCAAGACAGACTGGTTGCATGTTAGAACCAAAACAAGCCTCGGCAGATCAAATAAATAAATAAATAAATAAATAAATAAATAAATAGCATAAGCTCTTTGATAAAATCAATGAGAAACTTTAGAAGTAGAGAGACGAACATGTGGAAATTAGACAACATTCTTTGGGTTGACACATAGGTCAATGAAGAAATCAAAGGGGAATTGAAATTTTTATTCAAACAAATGGAAGTTCAACATTCCACAGCCAATGGAATTCGGCAAAAGCAGCACTAAGATGGAAGAGCCTACATCAAAAAGGAGAGGAAGAGGGGGGAGGAGGAGGAAGGGAAGGAGGAAGGATAGGTGGGAGAAGAGAAGGGTGGGAGGAAGAAGAGAAAGAGGAGGGGGAAAAGGAAAGGAAGGAAGCAAGATTTTAAGCGAGCAACCTAAGGATACAACTCAAAACATCAGAAAAGCATGAACAAACCTTAAATTAGAAGGAAATAAATAAATAGCAAGGATAAGAACAGAAATAAACTGAAACTATAAAAATACAACCTACCAAAGAAATGAATAGTGTTAGGTTTTTGTAAAGATTAGACAAAATTGAGGGGCCCACTACCACCAATAATAGCAACACACTCATTAACTGTGGCTGTCATGTGAAACCCCTCCCCTGGCTCAGGGGTGGGAGCCTTGGTCCCAGGTGGTGATGCTACTTCAGGAGGTGGTATAAATTTTCTAAGGTGGGGCCTGGCTGGAGGAGTCTCTGGGGTATGCCATTGGAGGGCAACTTGTCCCTGGTCCCTTGCTGTTTCTGCTTCCTGGCTTCTGTGGTGGGAACACTTCTACTCCACCCTACCCTTCTAACATGGTTTTCAGCCTTACCACAGACCCAGGGCAGTGGAAGAAGCCAGACAAGAGCTGACACCTCCGAACCATGAGCCCAGATGAACTTTTCCTCCTTCTAAGTTGTTTTCTCAGGTACTGTCATGGGGACAAGAAACTAATACACTAATTAAGGCGGGGGGGGGAACGGGACCAAATAAAATCAGACATGGAAAAGCAAGGCTTTACAAGCAACACCACAGATATACAAAGGGTCACCAGGAACCATCAGAGAGGACTACATCAGCTGACAGGAAAACCAAGAAAGGGGTATGTATAATCTACTGAAACTGGACCACAGGATGCCGCAAATTGGAGTATACCAATGGCAAAATTAAATACCGAATAAATGCCTTCTGCATATTCATAGCCAGCCATTTTCTTAATTATCTGTTATTTTAATTTCCACAAGGTCTATGGAACCTTAAAGAGCACTGAGAAATGAACATTCCAGTAAATCCTGAAGGGTTTAAAACAGAAGTCATGGGAAGCAGGAAATATGGAAGAGCAAAGAATTGGCTTATTTCACTCACTGTGACATATTCCTCCTAAGGCTTGATATTCATCTCTCATCTTTATCCATTAGTCTGTTGATGGGCTGTTAGGTTATCTTCAATCCCTGGCTACTATGAACAGTGCTACAGTAAACATAGAGATGCAGCTACATCTGAGAGCCTAGCTTCATTTCTACCACGCATGCACATGTGTGCATGCATGGGTGTCTGTGTGCATGCATGTGTGTGCGTGTGTCTCTGTGTGCATGTGTGTGTGAATGTCTGTATGTACACCTGTGTACATGCGTGAGTGCATGTGTACATGAGTGCATGCATGCATGCATGCATGCGTGTGTGTGTTGCTAGTAGTTTTGTGGTTCCAGTCTTTATATTTTGCTGTAGTACATTTTGAGTTGTGCTCCATATGCAATGTGAGATGCTGTCCAGTCTCATTTTTCTGCCTATGGACACCCAATTTTCCCAGCACTGTTTGATGAAATGTTGCTGGCACCCTGTACTGTCTCAACTTATTTTCAGACTGTCCATTCCAAACCATTGGTCTACACACATGTGTCCACATCAGGCCGGTTTTATATTCCTGCAGGTTTGTAATATCCACTGAAAACACATTGAGAGCTGCAGCCTCACTGTTCCTACTGAAGATGACTTTGGCTGGCTGTTCAAAGTCATTTTATGATTCTGACATTCAGCATCTGTCTCTCACCAATACAGTTAAGTTTATAATTATTTTATTCCTTTCTCCCTTTCAGGCATTTCATCGATGGTATATAGAAAACTCAGTCGTTTCTGCATGTTGTGTTTATGTCGTGCAACTGCATTGACTTTGTTCATCAGCTCTAACGGGCTTTTATTTGTGGAAATGAAGTTAGGATCTCAGAGGTTGCTGTGCCTCTATGCTCGGGTGCAGCATTGTGCATAATAACTGAGATATGAAAATAATGTAAGTGTCCATCAGCAGATTCATTGTAGCTCGAGTTGGAAGGCATCACACTGAGTGAAATAGGCCAGACTTGGAAGGAAAGCACTGCATGGAATTTATCCTGTGGGATTGGAAGCCATCACACCCACGGAAGCATGAAATAGAGAAGTAGTCACCAGGGTGTCAGGGAAGCAGTACATAGGAGGATGTTGGCCAGTGGTGCTAAGGCCAGTTATAGGGGGTGAGAATGTTCTGAAATGTTCGTGTACAACCCGGAAAATACATTTAACAACAACAATTTAACTTGGAATCTGCTAAGAGGGTAATGTTTTCTTGGTGAGGGGTAAAGAAAGGTCATAAGGAATAATAGCATAGATGAGGTCGGAGATACGCTAGTTAGCCTGACTGCAATGGTGACCTCACAATGCAGATATGAACGATATGAACACATCATGGCCTGCACTGCAAACTCATGATGTCCCATCTGTTGATTACACCTTAACAAAGCTGGGACGTGTCGGAAGCCTCTGTCATTGAGGGTGTAAGTCACTTTGGGTGCTCACCTCAGGAGAACATTCTGAACCTGAAACAACACAGAGAAGACTGGCCTGGCTTAGCCACCACGGACAGCAGCACCTTG
Source organism: Ellobius talpinus (assembly GCA_001685095.1). Classification (NCBI taxonomy): domain Eukaryota; kingdom Metazoa; phylum Chordata; class Mammalia; order Rodentia; family Cricetidae; genus Ellobius; species Ellobius talpinus. The sequence continues at coordinate 8,776 of LOJH01004243.1, read as the reverse complement.
GCACGGTACCTCAAATCATCAGGTTCCTAAAAAGTCTGACAGTCATTTCAAGGAGCTTAGGGCGAGTACAGTTGCACTCCCAAAGATGGATGGAAGGTGGTGACAGCCCCAACCGCCAGAGTGTACTGAATGTCCCAGAACTTACACTTAATAATGGTTAAAGCAGCAAATGCTTTGCTTTCTGTATTTTACCATTTTTTTTAAATTGCCTTGGTAGGAAAAGCTCAGGTTAATGGTGACAAAGGATAAAAGATGAAGAACTGAGCTGCAAATATGGTTGAATGTTTAGGGACAAAGAGGCTCAACTATGCTGAGAAAGGTGCCCACACTGAGCCATGAACAGTCAGTTTTTAGCATGCTCTAGGCCCTGTTTGAATGAGTCAGGAGGGTAAAGGGAAGGATGCCTGAGCCTAGCTATCCTGGGGCTGAGCAGATGTCGGCATCCTGGGCATTTTATGGGGCTGTGTTCCCGAAGTTTGCTACGACAGTAAGACATTAAATGTAAATTTCTCGATGCTACAATAACTGGATAAGGAAATTTCAACAGGATAATATGAGTTCCAGGGATTCCATGGATCCAGCTGGAGAATGTGAACAGATGGATGTAAAATGCTACCGGGCTTGACCCAGGAGAGGCATCACAGCCCTCGGGCAGGCACAGGGAGCTTCTAGAACCATGCCTGCTTCCCTCCTCACCTCTATCCCTCCCTCCCTCCCTCTCTCTCTCTCTTCAGTGGAGAGGCAGCTGTGGTGGTTTTTTTTACTGTGGGGGGAGGGTGCATTAACCTAGTGAAGGCACCTTGGAAAGCTGATGTTCCTCTCTTGCTTTGCACAAGAACAGCCAGTGGCTGACACATCAGACCAAAGTGAGAATGTCTGAGGACGGAAGGCGCTCAGTGTCTACATTGATGATAAAGGAATGCACCACACCAACCAGCTTACACAGCAAACTTCTTTGTCCAAGGCTGAGCACACTCTGTCAAACTCTGGAAGGCTGGGCTGGAGAGATGAGATGGTTCAACAGTTAAGAGCACCTACTGCTCTTTTGAAGAACCTGGGTTTGATTCCCAGCTCCCACATGGTGGCTCACAACTGTCCTTAATTCCAGTTCTAGGAGCCTCAGCACCCCCTTCTGGTTGCTGAAGGCATCAGACACACACATGACACATTCGTGCACACAGACAAAACACTCAAACATAAAATAAGTGAATCTAAATAACCTATAAGGCTAATGATTACTATTCATAACAAGCACAGGGGCTGGTTACAGGGTGCTGAGACGTCTGGCAAGCTGCCTCTTTACTGAGCTGACACTGCCCAGGAGAAAAAGAGTCACAGTGTTCCTAAGTGTACAGACGGTGAGATTGTGTGGTTCTTTCCTCACCATTGTCTCAGCAGATGCAGCTGGACTCCTGCTTCCAAACACAGATTAGATGTGTTTTCCACATTTGTTTTGCTAATAGAGCTGAACCAATGAGAACTGGTTAAATCAGAGTGGATTCAGGAGTATTGGTGCTGACAAATAAATTAATAAAGCCTGAGGCTCAAGAAGGAAGGGTGCCTACATCTTTGCCTGACAAGGATGATCAGAGAAGCTATCAGAACCACAGTCTGGCACAAAGGCCATTGCATCCCTGTTGTGCAAGAGTGACAATAAAGATGTCTGTTGAAAACTATCTGCTCAACATTGAAGTAATGCTAATCTTGCTAGGAACCAAATGAACCAGAGACTTAATTCCAAACACCTTCTCAATGATGCCTTTAGCAGTTTCCCTTTTAGGTTGACCATAGTCCCATGAATAGCCATCTCTCGCCCCAGCCCTCAAATTGATTCTTTAAAACTCCATGTGTTCAGTAAAAAATAATAAAGCAACAATAAAACAAGATAAAGAAAATAAAAACTACAGTGTAGACTTGAGTCCTAACATAATGACAACTACACTAAATGAAAATAACTCAACTATATGCTGTCAGTAAGTAACTCACTTCAAAAACAATACAAGCAGGTTCAAAGTAAACAAATCAGAAAGATGAATGTCACCCCAAAGAAGACAGGGACTGTGGGGTCAACATCAGATGAAATGTGCTCAAAGAAGATTGCACAGACAGAAGTCAACTGCATATAATGAAGTAAAGATGAGTTAGCAAGAGTAGATGATGACTCTGCATTGTATGCACCCAGTAGAAGAGCCTTAGCACATATGCACCTGTGTACAAAAGCAATTGTAAGCTTCAATCAAGCCAAGTTTATTCTAGGAATGAGAGATAGGCTCAATGTTTTAAAACTTATCTGTATGATTGATCTTATCAAAGGCCAAGGAAATGATACTGAAGCCTTTTTAACAGTCGATGCTGGAGCAGTTGCTAAACACATGCCTTCAAACATCTTATATGAGAGTCCATTCAGCTTAGAAACTCAAACATAAAGCACAAAATAATGGAAACATTTACAAGGAAACAAGACAGTCAATCTTCTGATCTACGCTCGGTTGAGACTTCTTAGATATAACATCAAAGTCATGATTCATGCCTGGTGGTGGTGGCACATGCCTTTAATTCCAGCACTTGGGAGGCAGAGAGATCTCTGTGAGTTCGAGGCCAGCTTGGTCTACAGAGCTAGTTCCAGGACAGCCAGGGCTATTACACAGAGAAACCCTGTCTCAAGAAACAACAATAACAACAAAAATCATGATTCATAAAAGAGAAATGTTATTAACTTTACCAAAATTTAAAACTTTGCCAAAGGTGTAAAACTTTATCAAAATCATAAAGTTTATTCTAAAAAGAACCATGTTCACAGAATAAAGACAAGTTACAGATTGGAATAAAACATAAAAGCAGATATGTGATAAAGGAATAATAGTATCTGAAATACACAAAGAAGTCTCAAAACTCAGCAGTGGGCCACTTCACACTCTCTAGTATAAACATTAAATCCTAGGGAACAGTGGGTACTAAGGACAGGAAGAAGCTGGACCCTTGTGCACTGTTGGAGGGATGTGAAATGATACAGGTGCTGTGAAAACAATAAGATGCCCCTCCAATAATTAAACATGAAAGGATCGTGTGACCCAGCAGTTCCAATTCTGACCCAAAACAACTGGAAGCAGGTCTCAAAGAGGTGTTTGCATACCTGCGTCCACAGAAGCTTGGTCCACAAAGGCCACAGGCAGAAACAACTCAGACCCAGGGACGGAGACATGGATCAATGAAAAGTGATGCATGCATAGAGGATATTTGTTATCAGCCTCAAAACAGAAGACAGTTCTGATGCACACTTCCACGTCAGTGAACACTGAGGATCTGACGCATGGTAAATAGCCAATCACAAGAAGATGAATAAGCACAACACTGCTCATATAGCATATCTAGTGCCGTCAGATTCTTAGGATTGAGGGGGAAGGTTGTCAGGGGTGAGCTGGGGAAAATGGAGAGTTGTTTCAAGGGCAGAGAGTTTCAGTTCTGTAAGATTAGAATGTTCTGGAAATCGGTGTGTGATCTTGGAAATACACAGTGCTCCTGAACTTTAAGACCATTAAAATAGGGGTTGCGGAGATGGCTCGGTGGGGGAAAGAAAAAAAAACTTGCATGCGAGCCTGAGTTTAGATGCCCAGAACCCATATAAAAGCTGGATATAGTAGCACATTCTATAATCCCTGTGTCCCTCCAGAGAGGTGAGAGGTGGAGCTAGGAGAATTCCCAGAAATTAAAGCCAGGAGCCTGCAATGAACAACGAGAGATGCTGCCTCCAACAAGACAGAAGGTAAAGACCCATACCCAAGGTTTTTCTCAGACTTCCATATCTGTGGCTGAACAGATACATACATACACAGACATACCACAAACAAAAAGTATCAATGGCAATTTTTTGTGTATATTTTACTATACTTATTAGAAATGCAATGAGAAAACAAGAAGACATGAACATGTATTTACCAAAGATAATATAAAAATAGCAAATAAGGCCATAAGCTTCAACATCCCTAACCACTAGAGAATGCAACTTAAAACCACAGAGATACCAGGCACAGTGGTTCTTGTCTGTCATTCCAGTACTGGGGATGTAGAAACAAGAGGATCAGGATTTCAAGGCTAGCTTTGGCTAAATAATAAGTTTGAAGTCAGCCTGTGGTACATGAGACCTTGTAACACCCTCCCAGTGCTGGTGATGACGTGGGAAGCCAGGACCTCCTGTTCTGCCACTGTGATGTAAGGTGGTGATGTCCTCTGGAAAACAGCAGAGCATCTCCTTTACAGCTAAGCACACCCTGACACACACAACTCTGTGTTTCTGCTCCCGGGCTCTTATCCCAGAGAAATGAAACATGTCCACACAAAAACACAACCCACGTTTGGAAATGACCAAAGGGTTCTACAATCTGAGACTGTTTAAACACCCTGGCGAATCTACACCAGGAACAAGAGGGGAAGAATGACTGAGTACAAGACATCTGGATATAGTTCAAGGTCTGAGTGGGGACAAAGCCAAGCTCCAAAGTTAACAAACATAATAGTCTTTAAAACGCCAAATAACAAAAATAAAGATTGGGGCAGCAATTTCCAAGGTTTTGAAAGTGGAGCAATATTGATCACAGAGGGTCAGGAACATTGGCTCCGTGTCTTCTTTGTGCTGGTTATGTAATCTGTACAAAAAAAAATTTAAAAACTTCAAAGAGCTAGCCCACACTTTTCTCTAATGCTGATGTCCAGTTTTAATGTTAAACACAGTTTTAAAAGATGGTTAAACAGGTGAAGGGTCATGGGGCCTCTCTCCACTATCCTTGCTATTTCTTGTGCATCTTATGTTATTTCAAAATAAAACAAGGATCAAAAGCTCAAGAAATGTCTGGGGCTGGGGCTCAGTTGGTAGGTGCACAAAGCCTTGGATTCTGTCCACAGGACTTCACAGTGTGGTGGTGCACACCGTAATCCCAGCACTTAGGCGGTGGAGGCAGAAAGATCAGACTTCAAGGTCATCCCCAGCTACCTAGCAATCTCCAGGCCAGTGTGGGTTATGTGAGACCCTGACTCAAGAAATAAAAGGAAAATGATATGAACCCATTAGTGGTCGTTTTAGACTGTCACGTGAACACGGGTGAGCAGGAGCTTTGTGCCAGATGCTGTTGGGGATGTTACTATGCAGTGTCACCTTCCTGGCAGATTTAGAGGCACCTTTCTACCACCATAAACTGTTGCCACTTGTGTGCCCGCGTGTGTATGCTGGTACATGCCCAAGTCATGTTGAGAGGTAGAAAGGCTATGACTGAGAAATAAATAGCCTCGATTCTAAGCGGATAGGCCGAGCTAAAGCAATATTTGTGATACTGACAACACACACTGCTGAGACCATTACACTGCATTCCTATGTCCCTGATTGAACGAAGTGCTAAATTTCCGTTTCAGACTGTTTAAAACAGATTTGTGTGTGTGTGTGCCTGTGTCTCTGTCTGTGCATATGTAACTACATATCATTATTTTTTCTTATCAAGCTCACAGGGTCCCTGACTTCTCGCCCCAGGTGTAGCACGTCAGCTTGGAGTATTCTCACCACATCCCATGAGTTTTGATGGGCTCCTATTTTCATCTCTGTCCAGTTGAAAATATTTTATTTGCGCTGTGATTTCCTCTTTGACCTGAGGGTTGTTTAGTCGCGTATTCCTTTGCATCTCCCCAGACCCACAGCCTCCTCCTTGCAAATGTGTTTTAGCCTATGCATCCTTGGAGCCTGCTAATGACTGATGCTGGTCCAACACCGGTGACTTGAGTGTGAGCTGCAAGGCTAATGGAGTCTTGGCCATGGCCAGCAGGACCAAAGTGCTTCATGTATGCATCTTACTGAGTCCAGATTTATTCCTTTATTCCTTTTTTTTTTAATGAGCAGAAGCACAGGCTTCAGTTTCAAAGACTCCATGACCGCCTGGTGGGGGTTCTGGGGTTTGGGAAGGTCAGGACAGGTGTGCCCAGCTGTGGGTTCTTCATGCTTCCACCTGTCTGGGTTTTGTCCTCTGCTTTCTGTCAAAGTGAGGCGTGACCTTGGGGGCTATCAGGGAATAGGATGAAAAGCTTCCAGCTGAGGAGGAGCCACAGCAGGCTCTGGCTGAGCTGCCCTTCACTGACGGCAATCAAAGAGACACCTGGGGCGCCAGGGCTGAAGAAGGGTGGGGAGTTGGGGGTCACGTATTGTGAATTCAGGATGGTGAAGGGCTTGTCACAGAACTGGAAATCCAGGGTGGGCTGGCTAAGCACCACCCGGGCTACATGACACAGGGGGTTGGAAATTAAAGAGAGGCTGTGGAGTTAGTTGGTTGCTAGCACTTGGCTGACCACCAGGCCTTCAGGATGCACTTGAACTTCCTGGCTTTGGCTTCCCCAGGGCACGGAGAAGCAGAACTGGACCCCTTCCTGGGCAGTTCTCTTCCTAACTTTGGGTTGCTGTGACTGTTGAGCGAATGGCCTGGACCCTCTGAGCCTCTGAGCCCATGTGAGCAAGAACAGATAACAGCTGTCCATTGGAGGATCAGTAGACGGACCGGGAACACTAGGCAAGGGAATGCATGCTGAAAATCGATGGAACCTGTGTTTTCCAAACTACCCAGCCGGAGTTTAGGAGCAGGGTCACAGAAACAGGGCTGAGTCGGCATTTTCTCTTGACTCCAGCCTCCCACCAGCTCCAGAGAAACCTGGCACACAATCTTTAAACACACGCCCACCCTTAGACCACGCCCCCAGACCTCCAGAGGCTCCCATGTTGGTCTCAGGTACACTCAGGCAATGGCCTCCGATGCCTGTGCTCATTGAGGGCTAACTCCGAACACATTGGAGGAGCCTTACCAGGCCAAGAAGTGTCCCTTGGGGCTCTCCAGGGTGCCAGGATCTGAGGAGCTGCTGTTGCATGCAGGAGGGTTGCTAACTCCTCACCAAGACCAAGACTAGAGAGAGCCAAGTAAGACACGTGGGTGCAGGCTGTGTGTAGAGTTCCATATGTCACCCGGATGGCAACTCCGCACTTGGACAATTCCAACAGTGACTGTCTCCCTCTGATTCCCCACCTCCCACCCGTGTTGGTATCTCTCTAGTCTGATTTCTGTCCATTGCAATGGAAAGTGTCCCATGGGTAATGCCCAGAATGCTCAGCTTCTCTCAGAGCCTTTGCCCATGCACAGACGGGTATACCTGGAAGCCACGCCTGGGGCAACTGCTTGGACCTCACCACAGCTGCCTGGATCAGGAGGAAGAAGCTGCTAGAAAACTCTGATAGGAACTGGGACTGAGCATCGCTGAAGGAAGGATGCTAAGGAGTGCGCTTGACCTGGGTCTATCAGTCCTCAGGCTCCAGCCTGGGTGTGAAGAAGAGGGGGAGGGGGCGCATGGTGGGTGAGGGAGAAACAGAGAGGAACCATGAGTAGTCCCTGATTCTCAGTCCTTGGGCCCTGGGAGGCAGCTCTGTGTTGTCCAGAGTTCTTCTCCCTGTGTGCTCCAGCTGAGAAAGCAGAGACATCTATTTTCTCTCCAGTTACAGCCCCTTGCTATCTGACCTTGGCTGAAGCTGGACTGGGGTCTGTACCTCTAGCGAAGGCCTCCCCTGAGCCGAGATCCCCAGCTCTTCCCACAGCCTGCACATGAGTCTTAGGTGAATCTGCCCAGGAAGCTGTTAGGGTGCTGGGCAAGCAGACTCTCGTGTTTTTGCTGTCCCAAAGGCTCTGAATCCTGGGCAGACCCAGCCCAATGCCTGGGGCGCGCCTCTGGTTCCAAGGAGCTCCTCTCTGGTGGCCTTGCCTGTTAGGATTCCAGGCACGGTGGAGCGGTGCACCATGTCTCGACTCCTTGACTGAATTAGCCACTTAAACAGGTGCCTGTCTGCCAGGTGACGTGCTGCTGGAATTCCAAAAGGCCCTTGACCTGTTCTAAGGGGGCTTCCGAGCCAGACACCAGACCCTACTGGCAGCTCACTTGGACCAAAGTCTAAGAAAGTATCCCATGCCTGGGATGTGGAAGAAATAACAGGAGGGGAGGGAGGAATGAGCAGGCAATCTTCACTCCATCCCCCTCACACATCCCAGGCCAGCAACTCCTGTGGAGAGCTACAGGGACAGGAGTGGGTGTGGCGACCAAGTGTTTCTGTTATCTATCCTGGCTGACAAATCACCCCAAACTTAGAAGCTTAATACCTACCCATCTCTTGGGAGTCTACTGGGCGGAGACTGACAAGGCTCAGCTGGGTGCCTCTTCTGCTCCCTGCAGTAGCAACTGGGTACACAGCTGGGCCAGGCTGGGAGATTCCAGTTTGTTTCTTCATATGTCCCGTGCTTAAAGGGGTGGCAGAAGGCTGGGTTCTGTCTCCATTTCTATGAAGTCTCCATTAGTAGTCTTTCCATGTGGTCACTGGAGGACACTAGTCTGGTTTCTTACCAGGCAGCTTAGGGTCACAAAAGAGGAAGCTTCCAGAGTCTCCTGAGGCTCAACCTAGGCCTGGCATTGCATCACAGTTCTCTGTTCTTTTAAACTGAGTCACAAGCTAGCCCAGACTTCCAGTGAGGGAATCATCCAAGAGCAGGAGGACCAGGAAGCAGAATTTGTAGGAGCCATCTTTGGAGCCACCCCACCAAAGGGGAAGAAACCCTTGATGTGACATCGGGTTACAGGTCATCTAGAGAAGTAGAACTTGCATAAATGCTCCATTGGTGATTCAAACACACACACACACACACACACACACACACACGTAGTGATAGGGGGAGCACGGGCCTGCTTTTCGTCCCGCCCGGCTCCCGCACGG
>LOJH01004242.1:11239-41919 GCA_001685095.1 Ellobius talpinus | reverse complement strand
CCGTGCGGGAGCCGGGCAGGACGAAAAGCAGGCCTGCGCTCCCCATTCACTACAGAATCACTTGCTTTTCAAGCCCGTGGAACTCATGCAGCAAACCCCAGGACTATTGGATGCTAGCACTGGGAAGTCAGTGACCCTACCAGCCTTTCTGTGCGGTGTGGAGGTTAGAGGGCCCTAGAGGGGAACCTTCATGGTGCCTGGGCCTCCTGCTGCTCGCCGTATAAGGAGTTTCTCTCTTGTGGAGACAGATGGGGGGGGGAGGCACATACAACTCCTCTGCCTTATTCTCTACTCAACGAAGGCAAAGTCTTGGGTTTTACACCAAAAAAGAAAAGTCTAGCAGGTGGTATGCCACCAGCAAAGGTAGTGGGGAAATGTCACCACTGACATCTGTGTACAGAAAAGTCACTGGGAAAGAAAAGGCCACTACACTAGATCTGTTGGCTTGGGTGATAACTGGGAGATTCCCGGGACGTGCTGGGCACTGACTACATCCTTTCCCTCCTGGCTGCCAGCAACAGGAAAAACTATCAATCTCTTGCACAGGTTCTTACTTTGACATAGCTCACTAAATATTACTGAGTATCATATTTGAGAATAGGCTATGAGGTCAGGGGCATGACTTGACTCCTGTTGTTCCACGGAGACCCAAACTTCCCTTCTTCCTGCAACAAGTGAGATCTAAGTGTGGTGCCATGCACAGAACAAAAACACCCTTAACATGGCTCCTCTTAAAACATGGGACATAGATGTTAGCCTCTAGTGAAAATCAACTCATGGTCACCCCTAGGCCTTGGAGAAGAGGGCATCACCTCCCCGAGGAACAGCAGAGACATCTGAAATACTACGGGTGCCTAGTAGGCCGTGTTCATAGCCTCTCTCCCACCTCCTACCCCAAGCTGGGATGCTTGGAGGCTCCAGGACTGGACTCCTGGAGACCAGACTCGGCATCTATCTTTTATCATCTTCCAGTTCTTTCTTTATGCAGCCAGGGTAAGCATTGTTAGAAGTCAGTTGGATTCTGTCATCACTCAACAGACTTTCCCAGAAAAGTCAGAATCCTACAGCGGCTTCCAGACCCTATCTGTCCAAACTCAGCCAGGGCGGCCCTTTCTTAGCTTTCTACCCTCAGGCATACTTGGCTTGCTCTTTCAGAGACTGTTCACAGTTTGTAACTGGCTGGTCAACATTTCTCTGTCCCCTTAGACTTCATGAGCAGAGGACCTGATGTTTGCTTATGCTTGTATTCCCAGGGCCTAACAGTACCTGAGTCTGGGGCTTAGCCTTTGGGTTCTGCACTTTAGTCTCTCTGGGTCTTGTGACTCAATCTCAAAGTTTGTTGACTGTCTGGTACCCCTATGGGATACAATTATCAAAAGGACAGTGGCTTTATGTATCAGTGCGACTTACTGTGTCAAGGGTCCCATGAGACGAGCTTAACTGAAAATTGGAGGCTGGGCGTGTTGAAAACGCCCCCACTCAAAGGGGTCAGATAAACGAGGCATTGTGGAGCAAATGTACCTCAGTTGATCTGGTGAAGAGCTTAAGACTCTGCAAAACATGAGCTGGACCAGTCGATGCCATGGGACCCTTCCATCTCTGGCCTCCCTCCCAAACTGGTTCCTTAGCCCTGGAGGCCTTGCCCTGCCAATCCTGGGCGAGAAGAGGAGGAGATGGGGTGAGTGGGAGGGGCACAGAGAGCAAGTAAGGCTCCTGCCATGGTCTACATCTGTTCCTGCTCTGGCTGTCCACCACCAGACGCCAGACGGCTCTGCTCGGAGTCTCAGGCAGCCAGCAGCAGCTGGGAAGAGGGAAGAAGGAGAGTGAGGAGGCTGGAGGCTGGTGGGCCATTCAGGTGAGTGAGCGCTGCATCCCTGTACCTGGCCATCCAGCTGGCCTGGGGAGAGCAGGGAGGGAGGCGCTGAACTCTGCTCAGGAAAGAGCAGGCAATAGTCATGAGACAAGCCCCACAGATATCTGGTTGACTGAGCACAGGCTGGGGTGCATTTTTAACACCTCTTAGGGGACTCCAGTATCCCTGGAGGAGGGAATTTCAGTGGGTTCTGTCTGTGTGGTTCTGCCCTGGGTCTGGTTTTTCCAGGCACTGCCTGGTGGAGAATGTACTATGACAACCAAGTTAAACATCTTGTTTTTTTTAAAAAAATATTTATTTTCATTTTATGTGCATTGGTGTTTTATCATGGGTGTTAGTTCCCTGGAACTGGAGTCACAGACAGCTGTGAGCTGCCACATGGCTGCTGGGAATTGAACCCAGGTCCTCTGGAAGAACAGTCAGTGCTCTTTAGCACTGAGCCATCTCTCCAGCCCCTAAGTTAAAAATCTTACTAGCAGTTCAGAGTAGCAACCTTAAGGCCAAAGCAGTTGAAAGGAACCCTATTTGGTTCTTTCTTCTTCTTGAGAAGTTTGAGGTAGCAAGGACCTAGGCTGGCATAATGGAGCAGGTTCTGGGACAGCGGATGAGATCCTGGGAAGGATCTGGGAAGAATTAAGGGAGACACAGCCCGGCCCCGAACTCAGTGTCTGGTTGGGATAGGCTGAAATGAGTGCATTTGTTGGTAATAGTACGGAGTCTTCCCAAATGTGGAAATAAATCACGAAGGAAAGAATCCCCTCTAAGTCTACATCCCTCTGTTCTATAGCCAAATACTCCTCTCATTAGCCATTGAGTTTGTACTTTTTCTAGATTATTCCCAAAGTAACATGACATTGGACCTTTGAGGACCACAGGCTCCTATTTCTTGGCTCCTTTCCTGGACCTGCAGGAGACAAAGGTAAGGGGCCGGTATCTGGATTATTCTTGACATGTGACAAATAGCCTCAAGATCTACTGGAGCTGATGGTGATGGTGATAAAGAAGGTGACTGTGCCAAACTCCACCTCCAGTGTGGCTGGGGCCAGTGCTTCCCTTTGTCAGATGTTGACCTGAGGGAGGGAGGAATGGGAATCTTGGGGTACCTTCCCACACTTAGTGTAGCCATCTGAGCCTGATTGTCCAAGTTGTCCCCTCTCCTGTCTACCCCTGTGATCCTTCTCAGTGCAGTGGCTATGGCTCCTGTGGTGTCTGTGACCACTCCAGAATGCAGTTGGCACACTGTGGCATTCCTGCACACAGGGAGGCCATGACTAGGCTGGAGAGGGGGCCAGAAGTGGCAGTGAGTGGGCAGTTGTGGAAGAAAGCATATCAGTTGGAGTGTGGGATTTCCTCTGTCATGTGTGATTCTGTACTGATGGCTGGGACCACTTGGCCATGCATCAACCTCTCAGGAGGTGGGATAGATGGAGGATTCTCACAAGTCTCTCTTTAACTCATTCATGGGTCTCATCCTTCCCCAGAGCCAACCCTGCTCCTTCTCCTATATGGACAATAACAGATGGGTGCAGTAAAAGGAAGCTAAGGGGAGAGGATGGGGGGCGTGTTTGGAAGAAGGGGACACACTCCTGTTCACCTGACGTTGTAGTTCACAGGGAAGAAGGTGGGTTTCTGATGATCTTATTGGCTTGGGGAGAGCGGAGCTCCAGAGTCACTAAAATCAGGGTCTTAGCTCCACAGACCTTGAGATCTGAAGGATTCCACATTGGTTAAGATGGGAGGTAAAAGGCTCTGGGACTCCAGTAAAAAACTCAAGAGCTTGGTGGGGAATCTACATTCCAAAGTTGAGAGGGCACTGTTGTTGAACGAGTCTCCTGAATGAGGTTGATATTACTCTCTGAATGGTGAAGAGCTTGGGTCCCACCAGGAGGCCAGGCCATCAGTACAGTGTGCAGTCCCGACACCATGGTTTTCTTTCCTCGGAAACTGGGCAGCACCTACTTCTTCCCTGGAAACTTCCCCAGGAAATTGGTCTAATGGAGCTGTTCTAGGGGATGGCAGGAAAGTAATCATTTTCATTTGGGGGTGTTAGACAAGCTCTTAGGGGCATCACCTATCCCCAGCATCCATCTTAGATCCTGGCTGGTACCCCTGATGATGTAGCAGAGGTAGGCTGACATTAACCCAGGCCTTTCATGAGTAATGCATCTGCCGTCCTCAGGAGATCAGTTTCCACCCTCAGAAGAGCAAGGAGAAGCTGGAAGTATGGCAGGTAAGAGAGCTAGCTGCCCCTCCACCCCTCACTGTTCTTCCTCACATGGGTAGAAGGCAGGGAGGAAGTCCAGCCCAGGGTTCTTTGAGAAAGCACCATCTCTGCTCCTTCAGTGTGGGCTTTGCTCTGCTTTACTGAGCCTCCACACAAACTGAACTTCTGCTTTCTGAAGTGTGGCCCTTTCCTATCTTCCTTTCCCTGGTTTATCTCTACTGACACACCCAGCGTGTTCCGAGGGCACACAACCAGAGAGGAACTACCAGATTCCCACTAGAAAGCTTAAAGGCATCCTTTACAGACAACGAGTGGGCGGGACAAGTCTGCCTCGACAGCTAGAGAAATGGGGAACCTGGTTCCCTAACTGAATGGGAGGAAGATCAAGATGGACTCCTCCTACCCTCTCCAGGAAAGCCCCCTAAGAAGTCCTCCATCCCTGGCATGAGCATCCGGCAGCTGGTGGACGAGATCCCCGAGGGCTGCAGCACACCAGATTTCAAGCAGAAACCTGTCACCTTGGCTCTCCCAGAGGGTGAGACCCTAGTGGATATTGCCGAGGGTGTCATGGTCCCTGTTCTCCCACTCCCCAGAAAGAGCAAGGAAGAAGGCTTGGCCACCTAACCTTTCTATCCCTCCTACGTTCATTGTCTGTGCCTCCATCTTTCCTATATTCAGTGTGTCTATCTTCCTGCATCCCTAGGAGGGACGGGAGCCTGAGGAGACTATGGGAAAAGGGAACAAGGAAAGTTCACACTATGTAGGGGAACAAGGGCTGGCTGATACTAGCTGGGGAGCAGGCCCCCAGGTTCTTTTCTCTCCTTTTCCTGCCTCGAAGTCATCTATAGAAAGAGGCTATTTAAAAATCTCTTCTCCCAGGGCAGAGAGTGCGGCTGTCAGTAAAGTCCCTGCTGTGTAAGCATGAGGACCTGAGTTTGGGTTCCTAGGACCCACATAAAAAGCTGGACACTGAGCTGGGCAGTGGTGGTGCACGCCTTTAATCCCAGCACTCGGGAGGCAGAGGCNTCTACAGAGTGAGTTCCAGGACAGCCAGGCCTGTTACACAGAGAAACCCTGTCTGGACACTGGGTTGCACACAAATGTGCCTGTGGTCCCCCTATTGGGGAGGAAGAGTGAGCAGGATTCCAGGGCCTTGTTAGACAGTCAGTCTGGCCAATGGATGAGTTTAAGGTCTTCATTAGGTGGAAGGGCTGGAGAGATGGCTCAACAGTTAAGACTACTGGCTGCTCTTCTAGAGGACCAAGGTTTGATTCTCAGGACCCACATGGCAGCTGATATCTGTAAGATCAGTTCCAGAGGATCCAATGCCCTCTTCTGGTCTCTGAGGGCATCACACACATGTGGTGCACAGACATACATGAAGGCAGAACACTAGTACACATAAAAATGAAGGAAAAATGCTGAAAAAAAGTGGAATATGAGCAAGGAAGACACCTTGGCTTCTGGTCTCTAGACACACATACATATATATATATATATATATATATATATATATATATATACACATGACTGTGCATGCATGTGTGAACACACACACACACACACACACACACATCTTTTCTTCCAACCTTGCCCTAAAGAGTCACATGTCTAGTGGTTCACAGACTAGGCTCAGGAGTGCCATTTTAAAATGGTACCCAGTAGCACACAGTAGCACCCAGGGAAATGGTGTTCCTTCCCTGGCCATAAATCCTTGCCATAAATTTTAGTTAACATTCTGGTATAAGAAAAATAATGGTATGGTATTTTACTTTTCTAAATCTGAAACAAAGTCATGAGACACAAGGGAGGGCCCTGGGACCTTCAGATTCTTCTGCTAAGATGTCCCTAGCAGGGGATAGCCAGGCTCTGTGAGGGTGAAGTAGGTCCCACACCATCTTGCCCTGCATGGAGCTGCAGGTCTCTTCTGAAGCTGGAATCCTATGTCTCAGGACCAGCTCCACTGAGTACCAAACCTTGCCAAGTTTGCCTTACCCAACCTCTTAGCAACCTAACTCACAAATTCTCACACACTTCCTTGGTTTGGGAGACTTCTTAGCCTCCTGATGCACCCACTATCAAAGGAATCTGCCTCCCACTCCAGCCCTGCTTACCTCCCCCACCACAGACCACACAGCCACATCTTTCTCTTGGAGACACCAGGCCTCTGCATGGTGGACATCAGGCCAGAACTGCTCCTGGGTACCTGGAAACTGTTTCCACCTGACATTATGAGTCCCAAGTCAAGGGGATCAAAGCTGGGTACTTCTGAATTAAAGTCGGGTGCTGTTTTTTGGAACAGAGAGCTGGGATGCCTGCAACAGAGAGGATAATTAAGTTTAAGTCTAAATAAAACCTATTGCCACTCTACCCCCAAGCTGCTTCCTCCTGCCACAGGAAAGAATGCCATTTTTCGGGCGGTGGTCTGTGGGGAGCCCAGGCCTGAAGTGCACTGGCAAAGCACCAAAGGGGATCTCTGCAACTCCATCAAGTACCGGATCTCCTCTGCCCCTGGCAGTGCAGAACACGTGCTGCAGGTGAGCGCTGCGGCCATTCCCATCCAGGGTTCATGGCTCACTTCTTGGTACTTTGAATTCTTTTTTTTTCTTTAAAAGTTTCTTTTCATTTTATATAGCAACCTCATTTCCCCCTCCTTACCCATTTCCCACCCTCACCTCCCACCGTCCACTCCTCAGAGGGGGTAAGGCCTCCCTTGGGGAGTCAATGTAATCTGGCATACCAAGTTGAGGCAGGACCAAGCACCTCCCCCTTGTAGCAGGGCTGAGCAAAATATCCCACCATAGGGAATGGGCTCCAAAATACAGTTCATGAATCCAGAATAAGTCCTGGTCCCATGCCAGGCACCCCCTCAACCCTCAACAGATCAAGCACATAACTGTCACCCACATTCAGAGTGCCTAGTTTGGTCCCAGGCAGGTTCCCCAGTTGTCAGTCCAGACTCTGTGAGCTCCCACAGTCCCTTAAATTCTTAATGGCGTCCAGTCCCCAGGGGAAGAAAAGATCATTCCTCAGTTGGGTCTATTCAACTTTGACCCATGGTTCAAGGTCTCCTGAGCCAGGAGATGCCTGGTAGGTTTATTGAAACCTCTGCTAACACACCTGGACCACACCTGGGTCACAGTTGCAGGCTCCTCACCTTGACTTTGGAAAGCTAGCTGCTTGCTTCTTTTTGCCTCTATTTCCTCACCTATGGGACAGCAGAGTCACAGTCCATAGTCTAAGGAGTTGTAAAAATAAAAAGTTCATGTAAAGGGCCTGGCCAGTGTCCCGCCTTAAACCGAGCACAGTCCTTAAATTAGCATAGCTCCACTCACAGCTTTTGATCCTATGTTGGTGGAAAAGCAATGTGCATTGGGTAGAAACGACACATTGAGTTTTTAATTTTTCAGTTTGATCTTTTCATGGGTTAGAAATACGCAGGTGCAAGCCACTCACTCTGAGCAACGACAGCAACCTGAAGCCTCCATCAGTCAGAGAATAACTGCATTCTATAGCATATTGCGTTCACCAAATTACATGAGGCATTTAACCCCCTTTTTTTTTAAATGGTCTTAATCATCTTGCCCAACCACAGGCTCAGGGAAGTGCTAGTTCATGTTAAGGCTAGGGTGAAATTTGTAGGTTAGCTGTACTAAATGCATTTTCAGTTGATATTATTTTCAGCTTACAGGAGGTGTACTGGAATGTATCCATCTTGTCACCAGACAAGCAGTATCTGCCCTCTCAATCAATTAGGGTTAATATTAGTGACATTGGAGACACTAACTGTGAAACACAAGTGTCAGGCCCTGGACCAAACATTTATCACAGAGGACATGAGTTAATCATGACCATTCACTACTTTTTGAGATACTATTATCCCCATCTTACAAGCTAAGAAATTAAAATTCATAGAGATCAGGGAACTTGCCCAAGGTCCCATAGCTAGTAATTCAGGACAGAGACAGTCTCCAGTGCCAGGTTCATCTGACACACAGAACAAGCTCTTTCTGTGACTCATATTGCCTCCAATGGCAAGAATTGCCTCCCTCTGCCCTGATCCAGAATTTGTTCTAATGTCTGCATTTCCTGATGAAGACTGTGAGCTCCATGGGGAAAGAGTACATCTTCATATTTCCAACACACAACTGTGTGTAGTGCACAGAGGAAGGGAGTGTTAGCCCTATTCCCTTGCCCTTGGCCTCTCCACAGATCAACAAGCTGACTGGAGAGGACTCGGATCTGTACCGCTGCAGAGCTGTGAATGACTATGGAGAAGCCACGTGCTCAGTGAGGCTCACTGTCGTCGAAGGTGGGCTTGTCCCTTGAGCCCATCAGCGTGCAGGGCATCAGCTTTCTCCAGAGAACACTCACAGAGGACCCCCAGGGTGGCGGGAGGAGAGGGAGGACCCGGAGGCTGTGCTGCTGTTTCCCCTTGGCTTGCCTGAGCCCTGGCTCCACCCAGTGGCATTCGGTTTGTAAATGCCTGAAAGGCACACCATCAGCCACACCCTGTGGTGGTTGCTCTGAACAGGGCCACGCCCCAGGTATTGGTTTCTAGTCCTGTCTTCTACTCAGTCACTTTCTTTTCCCTCCTGGGTCTCAGTTTTCCCACTCTGCACCAGATATTTTGTATCAGTCTATGTCAGAGGGGACAAATCGGCAACATGAAGACTAAGTCCTATCTCACAGACGGTTTTTGCTTTGTTTGTTTGCTGTTTGAAGACCCTTACATTTGTTGGTTTGTAATAATTGGGAGGTTGATACCTCTCGAGGAAGCAAACTTAGTCTCTCAAGTAAGCTGACACATTAACCTTGCCTCTAAGTACCAGAACAGCCTAAGAGAAGTCCAAGAAGTAAAGATATGGAATTGCTTCACAGAGTAAGAAATTCTGAGATTAAAGTCCAGGGATCACTCTACTGCTCTGACTGTCCTGGGAGAGCAAGCTCTTCTTGTCTTGCTGCTCTGCATCCTTAGCAGGCTGACTGATCACTGCAGATCCAAATTTAATCCACACTTGAATAGGAAGGGAGGGAAAGGGGGGGGCAAGGACACTTGCCTCTCTCCTCAAGGAAGCAAAAGCTCCAGACTCAAAAACTAGGCACATTGGTGTATATGTCATTGTCTAGAACTATGTCATATGGTAACTTATTTGCATGAGGAAAGCATGTTGAGTTTCCCCAGACCTTCCTTTGGAAGCAGGTGGCAAAGAAGAGGATTATGAATGACCAAGGGATTAGTCAAAAAGCAGAGTCTGATGTGTTTGGCAGTTCGGGTCCCATCATCTGAACTGGCAACTCTCAGATGCTCTTTGGATGCCCTTGAATTTGCTGTGGTTGCCAGTGGCCACTTCCCTTATCCCTGCCACTTCCCTGTAGACATGTGAGTTTCCGCCTTGTCCAGTGATGCTCACAGTAAAGCTTTGAGGTATCAAAGCTCATGGAAGACCCTCACGCTCATCTCTCCCTTCTGCTGAGATGTTGTACCTTAAAGGATAGAACAGGTGGGAGGCCAGGGCTCTGGGACTTGGCCCATTTCCCAGAGAGACCATCCAAGTGTCTTGCTTCTTTCCCTGTCTGTGCACACCACCTCTCTCCTCTCCTCCTTGGATGGTCCAGTGGGTTTTCGGAAGAATGGAAAAAGGCAAAAGGAACCTCAGGAGGGTATGTAGATTGGTCAGAACCCCCCTCTGTGGAGGGTATGTAGATTGGTCAGAACACCCCTCTGCGGCCTTTGCATGCTGCTCCCCATCTGGTATAACCACACACACCTTGTGGGCATTAACGATTTATGTAAAAATAAAATCTCAGATCATCAGCCTGGGACCAGATAGCCTTGCTTTGGACCCTACCTAGAACTCAAGACATATTTCTTATTTTCTAGACCTCAAGCAAGAACTAATAGACTTTCGGAAGATGCTGAAAAAGAGGTGGGTCTGGGGCTGCCTGGAGGATTTGGAAGCTCACAGGGTATCCACCTCAGCTCCTTCCATAAGCAAACTGGGCTCACCCTCCACTTCTGATTAAAAAAAAGGAGCCAGACTGCCACTAGTAGAAGGGGGCCTGAAGAGTACAGATTTGGGCATCCTGGATCTGGCCACTTTAAAGCTTTGTACCCTTGAGTCAGTCTTCTTTTCCCTCAGTCCCCTTTGCAAATGGAAGGTCCTACTTAAACAGTGATTTAAAAACATGAGCTAAAGCAGTAGAACAATTCAGTCCTAACCTCACTGCCACCTAAAGACATCCTACTCAGAAATCAACACCGCCGGTTGTTAGGAGCCCAGAGTCTCCTATAAGCTGAAGCCACAGGGTAAGTCTTGCCTAATCCAATGTCTAGGTCCTTCCATTGAGATTATGATCTACCCCAGAGATTTCAGCCTCTGTGCCTGCTCTTCAAGTACACACAAGACAGCTTCCCTAGACCACCCAGATTGCCAGGGTCAGCTGGTCAATACCTGGGACTCCTCTAGCCTCTGACCCACCAGCCTTGATCCCCAGGACCCCACCTCCAGCCCCTGATAAAAAGATGGAGTCTGCGCAGGTGTGGCAGCTGCTCATGACTGCAGACCGTAAGGACTATGAGAAGATCTGTATGCAGTACGGCATCGTCGACTTCCGCGGCATGCTGCGCAAGCTGCAGGAGATGAAGAAGGAACAGGAAGGCAGAATGGCACAGGTATTCTGATCCTGCTCCCACCTCCTACCCAGAACACAAGGCCTGGAGGGCCCTCACACACCAGGAGCTGGCTTTGGAAAACCCAGGATGGTAGACAATCATCTAGCCCCACTGAGAGGTTCTGCTAAGGATCCAGCCTTCTAAGCTTGCTCTGGGTTTGATACCAGGGCCTGATACTTACTAAACTCTGGACTTTAGAAAAGGGCTTTGGTGTCTTTATTTCCTCGTGTGTATAACAGGGTTTATAGCAAAATCTACCTTGTAGGGTTGAGAGGATAAATGAGAGAATGTGCTTATAGCAATTAGCCTTCGCCTAACACATAGTAAGATTCTAATTAATGCCCCTGTCACCGCTCTCTTCATTATTATTGCCAGAGTTGGGGCCTTATTTCTTGAGGACTCTAATACTCTGATTCCAGTATCTTATAAATGACACAGGAAGTTCTTTATTGTGTCTAACTTGGCATAAGTCTGTTATTTCCTTCTGGGGTTGGAAAACAACTTATTCTCATTGTTCTGTACGTAGCATTTTGAAGGTGGCTTCTCCAGCCTCCCAACTAGGGTTTCAGCTTTTCTTTCAATCCTTCTTACCTGTATCAACCCAGGGCCTAGCACATAGCTTTGCCACCTGTATCAACCCAGGGCCTAGCACATAGCTTTGCCTAGTGACAGCCACCTGATGTCTATCAGCAGGTGGACCAGATGGATGGACACCCAGAGCCTAGTACCTGGCTTTGCCTAGTGATGGCCACCTAATATCTATCAGCAGGTAGACCAGATGGATGGACACCCAGAGCCTAGTACCTGGCTTTGCCTAGTGATGGCCACCTAATGTCTATCAGCAGGTGAACCAGATGGATGGACACCCAGAGCCCTCTCATGGTTTCCTTCCTCACCTGACTTTTTTATCTTTGAATTTTCTTCCTTGAGGGTCTAAGTATCCTCACTTGAGAACCAATAAATTCCTGCTCTTCGGGGCCATTTTGTAGGCCAGGACTGAGACCAGACCTGCAGAGACTTGTAGTGCCCCAAAGAGACTGCTTTGGAGCCCCTCTCATAGGTTTGTCTGCCCTCTAGTATGTCCACGCCATTGCCAACTTGAGACACATCAGGGTCAGCAAGGAAGGGGTCGCCACGTTTGACCTGGAGCTGGATCTCAAGGACTTTGGGAGCAAGATTTACCTGTACAAGGTGAGGCTAGAGGACCTGATGGGGTTGTGAGTCCTGGGAGGGAAATGATGGATCCCATGAAACCATCTAGAACATCAAGGGGTAAGCACTCACCCACAGGGTTTCCGGTTGGAGTTAGGTCACACTCTGTGTTGGACAGTTTCCAGACACTTCTTACCTCTCCTTGAGCCAGGACTGTCACTCTCTACAGTGTCTAATGCAGAGCAGGGTAAAGACAGAGAAGCCAGTACAGGTATGTAGGATTGGGGGATGCAACGCCTATGGTCCTTCTGCAGCCAAACTCACCCTGGATTCCGACTAGTCAGAATACTTTCCCTCCAGGACTGAGCTGTCCTATTGCGGCTCTACCCCTCCAGAGCTGTCCTACTGTGGCTCTAGGTATAGCCTGGCTTTCTCATAAGTCAGGCTACCTTTGCAGCTCCAGGGCTGTAACACTCACACTCACTTACACCTCAGACTAAACATCTTTCCTGAGCTTCAGTCTCCTCATCCATGAAGTAAGGGATCAGAAGAGCTGTCTTATAGAATACTGCAATGCCCAAATGACACTGTGCACCCTTGGCTGGCCTGCGACCTGGCTCCTCCCACCTGTCTCTCTTCTTCCTTGCTGCCCTGTTCCTGCTCCTTGGCCTAGTCCCTGTTCCTTCTCTATAGCCGCCCTGTGCCTAGCGTGCTCACCTCTGACATCCATGTGGTTAGTTTCCCTCATCCCCCTAAGTGCTTCTGCTGTGCTCCCAGCTCCTCCCTGGTGCTTCTGAGCCCCTTACCCTCTTAGCTTGTTCTGTTCTCTTAGTTCTGTTTTTCCATATACAAACAACTTACTTATTTACGGTGATTATTATTTGTCTTTCTCTCCCATGGGGTTTTAGCTCCCCAGCGCAGGAGTCTTTGTTCTTTTTATTAGAATGTCTCAAGTACCTGAAAACAGCAGGCATCTGATAAGTGTTAGCTATTGTTAATTCTCAGCGAGTAGAAAAACTGTATGGATTAGCAAGGATGAGCGCATGTATAAATGACTATGTTTTGTGCAGCCCTGAAGACATTTTCTAAACATTCCCCTCGGTGAATGAAAGAACTGGTCCCAGGTCATAGGGTCAGCTCTCCCGCTAACACATAGGACTGTAAAGCAGCCCTCTTCACAGCGCAATCTGGACCAGCAATCTCAGATGTCTCTGCATCCACTCATGGAAAGAGACCTGGACATTCTTAGAACATACATTTCCACCTACTTCATGACCCATGCCTCTACACCCAGGCTCTGCTCTGTGCCCTGATCCCACAACCTACATATCTTTTATGGTTCTAGGATCATGTTGTCTTTGACGCTGACCAGTAGAGAAAACTGTTGGCGGGTAGTCAGAGTGTGGCTAGGCTAGGAGGATCTTTGGACCCACGGAGGCCCTGAACCATCCTTTCTGACTTCAGGATGGTGAGATGATTCCCTATGGCTTCGACAACCAGACCAAGCACTGTCTGAGACGACTGGGGAAACGCTACCACTTCCAGATCCAGGACCTGTGGCCCAAGGATGCTGGCCTTTACCAGGTCATGGTGGAGGATGCTTTGGTCTTCTCCACAGAGCTAGAGGCCAGCAGTGAGTATTCTTTGCCAGAGAAGTTTGCATAGAGGAGAGGAGAAGGCCCATGCTGGTGCTATTGGAGGGGGATACCTGTGACGTGGCTGCCTTGCAAGGGCAACTAGGAGGAGGGATGCACCCAGATGTGTCTGCTTTGGTACCCAGCTGGGCTCTATAGAATGGGTCAGGGATACAGGCATACATGACATTTCCCACAGACCTTTTGTCACAGCTGAATATTTTCAAATCGGACCCAGATCACGGCCTTTTGGGATAGCATCACCCCTTCTGATAAATGTCCTCCTTTCCCACAACTCCACCTGGGCTCACCAGGCCTGTGCAGCTCAGGTTGCTTCCATTCCTGCTTCTTGTGTTCCTTCTCCACCTGGAAGTGCCCCTCCTTGAACTGAGCCCATGAGGTCCTGTGTCTACATCATTTATAGAGCACACAACCAGGAGCCTCTTGGAAGGATAAGGGGAGGCCAGAGGAGGAAGCTTTGGGCAGGTCATAAAGAACAGAGCTGAACTAAGGATGAAGAACAAGAAAAGGGCATCCAGCAGGCCTGGGGTGTTAGCATGGGCTTCAAAAGCCCAGTAACAATGTGCCATGGGCTGAAGAGCGTGGGCTTGAAGTGTCCGACTCTTAATTGTCAGGATGGGACAAGTCAATTCATTTTTGGGCCTAGCTCATTCTAGGCAAATGCCAGTCCCTCAGCTCTTCATTCTATTTTGAGACAGGATCTCTCCAAAGCTGTCCAGGTTGGTCACAAACCCACTATGTTGCAGGCTGGCCTTGAACTAGGTAGTGCTCCTGCCACAGCCTCTCCAGTAGCTGGGATTATCAGTGAATAACCTAGATCAGTAAATTCCATAAGCATTAGTCTCCTCGTTTGTAAAAAGGGAATTTAAGATCACTCATGTTTTATGTGTGTATGGGCATACTGATGCCTTTAGTAAGGACCTGATTGTTGGTGGCTGCAGAAGCTGGGGTAAGGGAGTAACCCAGCCAAGGTGACAAACTGGTGTGAACTAGATTTCTTAATTCCTAGCCCTGGTGCTCAGACCTCCCTGTGTCAGGTTGCAAAGCTGATGCCCCCCTTCCTGTTTCCATGGCAGCCATTCCCCCCAGAGTGGTGGTCCCATTGGCAGAGGCCCGCTGTGAGGAACAGGATGATGCTGTCTTTGAATGTACACTCTCCAATCCTTGTCCCAATGCTGCCTGGCATTTCCAGCACCGAACACTGAGGCTCAGCGACAGATATGAAGTCTCTGTGTCCCCTGATGGGCTAACTCACCAGCTGGTTGTGAAGAGGGCCAGTTGCTCAGATATGGGCCTCTACTCATTGAACACAGGACTCCACGCCTCCAGCGCCTGGCTGGTGGTTGAAGGTGAGTGGCCACACTTCTGAATTCCCCGGCCTTGGCCAAGACAAGGTCTCAGACTGCAGACAGATTTCCTCTGCTTTGTCATTTGTTTCTGTATGCTTCTCTCACTCAGAGAGAATGAGGAAAGCTCCTTTGATAAACTCTTGATCTGGTGCAACACAGCCTCTTCATGGCCAGCCAAACCCAGCTGTGTGTTCGCCATTAGATCTTTTAGGGTTACCCTGGGGCCTCAGAGACAGGATGGCCTCCAGGTCTTGGGACAGTGCATTTGGCAGTGATCTAGTTTTGATGTGGATGAGAAGCTCTTGGGCTGGACCAGGAGATACCCTAGTCCCCCTAAACATTGCCGTCTGGGAGCAACAATCCCAGGAGACTGTGAATTGGCATAGGTGAGGGAGAAGGTAGGACAAGTGGGTCTTCTAAAACCCACAACAGCCTGAGAAGTTCACAGCTTGACATCTGTGTCAAAACCATTTGGCCCATGTGGCAGGGTAGGGCGGCCTGCAGGTAACAGGCCTGGGGAAGGAGGTGAAAGGATGCTATCTACCAAGGTGCTGGGGCATCCTTGTCTTTTCATCCGATGGGCAGCTTCTCCATTGGGGAGGGTGAGGACTAGGCAAAGTGGTCATATTAGACAAGGATCTCATTTAACAAGGCCTTTTCTCTTGTCTCTCTATGGGCTAATGACCTCTGTGTAATTAACACCTTACCGAAGGTGGGAAGGATAAAGGCCCTCAGACCACAGATACTGACCACCGACTGCAAACTCCAGAAGCTCTGGCCTCAGAAGCAGAAGACTCTGGGGGCATCAGCGACAAGGGAGGGCAATGCAGAGAGCAGGGCTCCCTCAAGGAGACTAGTGGGGCACAGCTCACGGCAGACCCAGATAGGGGTGCCTTTGACAAGCATGGCTGTTCCTCGGCGGGAGGTGAAGGATTAGCTAATTCAGCCTGGGGACTTGGCCAGAACAAAAAAGGCCTTCTAGAAAGAAAGCCAGGCAGGGTGGCTTTTCCTGGGGACAGTCAGCCCCACGGAGAGGGAGACAGTGGTGGACGCCCCTCTGGAAGGGGAGGGGACACAGAATCGGGTGTGGGCTTTGTGGAAAGACAACAAGATCATGGCAGAAGTGACACTAGAAATATCAGGTGGGGGACAGCAGGAGGTTGGGAGGCTGGCTCCAGTCACCCTCAGGATGGGAGGCTTGAAAGCAACAGAGAAGGAAGCAAGCCCAGAGAGGGCTCCAGCAGTGAACTGGATGGACATGGCCAGGGACAGATCCGTGACCCTCACGTGGGAGCTGGGGCAGCCCAGAGGGTGTTATGGGGATCCCAGTCTGATGCTGAGGGGTTTCCACTGAAAAAGAAAGGGACAAAAATGTGGGGTGATCATATGGATGAGATGGAAGGAAGGGGTTACCTAAGCAAGGAGAGAGGAGCAGAGGCAGGATGGACTAGTGGGGCCTGCCTGGGGGACATGAGAAGCCGCAGTAGGCCAGGAAGTTCTTGCGACCCTGAGTTTCCTAGAGGAAAAGGTTACAGCCCTGAGGTTGGCATGGACCGTGAATGCTGGGGCATTCAGGCAGGTGGAGATACCAGCCATGGAGTAGCTGGGGTGTACTGGGAGGCTGGTGGGTATCCAGGACAGACATCAGCTGGCAATGATACCCAGAAACCATCACTATCTGGAGGCAGGAAACTTCTGGGGTGCAGGAGTGGTGAGGCCAAGGCTGAGGGCTCTTTGCAAGGGACAGGCGGTCATGGTGTTGTGGAGAGGGGCTATGAAACTGTACCTGAGGGTCTAGAAGATCCCAGGGACTGGAGAGGTGGCCTCCAAGAGCTCCAGGGAAGGGATGGTCAAGGCACAGTTGGAGCCTTGGGCAGATTGGAGGAAGCCTCCAGAAATCTCCAGTTTCCTCAGGACTGGACTGTGGGTCATAGGGACGCAGGGGATCCAGGCAGAATGGAGTGTGAAAAGGTGGGTCCTCAGGGTGACACATGGTCTAATCTCAGAAGAACTGGGGCCCACTTTGGGTCTGGAGTGCTGGGGTCCGGTGGGAAGGAAGGGAGCATGGATGGTTCCCAAGTAGCTGGACTGATGGTGTCTAGTCAGAAGGTAGATGCCAGAAACTGCAGGCTTGTTACATCTCCAGGCCTGGGTGTCCAGGGCTCTGGGGGAACAATGGGAAATGTGGAAGGATTAGGAGACCCAGGGGCAGTAGGATCCAAACCAGATTTCTGGAATAGGTCGGAGAGATCCAGAGAAAAAGGGTCCAGAGGAGGGGCAGACTGCAAGGGTGGCTTAGGCAGTCCAGGGTGGGTGGAGTCTAGGTACAAGGATGGTTCCAGGTGCTCTGAAGGCATGGGTTCTAGGAATGGAACTACCTATCGCGATGGTTCAGGCGTGCTAGACAGAACAGGAGCTGGCCTTGGCATTGATTGCAGAGCTACCTGTGAGACACCTGTGGAGACAGAGCCTGGGGAATGGGGTACTCACAGGTGCAATTCAGGGGTGTCTAGGGGACTGTGGTCTGGAAACAAAAATCAGTGTAGTCCTGTAGGAAAGATGTCTGGGAGAGATGCCAGCTTCAGAAATGGCTCAGGTGGCTTTCGTGGAGCTCAGCACTGGGACGTATTTCAAGGACAGGGTCAAGCAGGCCCTGGTGGAGAACATTGCCTGGATGGTGACTTAGGGAGTCCTGGGACAGTGGAGTCTCTGGGTGGGGATGGTGTGAAGGCCCCTGGGACAGTGGGGTCTCTGGATGGGGATGGTGTGAAGGCCCCTGGAACAGTGGGGTCTCTGGGTGGAGATGGTGTGAAGGCCCCTGGGACAATAGGAAAGGTTGGGGACAGACACATGGAAGAAGAACCAGGGGACTCTGGAAGAATACATTCTTGGGGTCACCCTGGAGATTATGAGGGCTTCAGAGTCCTGGGGGCATCTAGAGAAGGAGACTTTGAAGAAGGCACTGAAGTCCCATTGGCCATGGGACTAGGATCTCTATGGAGAGGAGACAAGGAAGGAGATGGGGAAAGGATCAGGTTCTTTGGTGCCAGGACCTCTGGAGCTGGGAGTGGGAATTTGGACAAAGCCAGGTACCCTGAGGCACTATCTCCTCAGGCTGAGGCTGGCTCTGAAGGCCACTGGGCTCACGTGCCTGGCAATGCATTTGGTTACAAGGATGGATTGGGAATTCCAGAGCCTTGGAGGACTGGGGACAGAATAGCTTATGGAGATGGGTCAAGAGGTCTTGGTTCTGAGAGAACAGGGTCAAAGGGTCTTGGTCCTGGGAGAGCAGGGCTAGATGGTGAGGCAGTATTTAGAGATGGTTCAGAAGGCTTCAGAGGAATGGGACCAGCAGGTGGGGCCAGTTATAAAAATGCAGCTGGGGGCTCTGGAGCCATGGGATCAGGGTGCCAGGTAGATTATAGGAATGATATTGGGTGTTCTGGAGTTGCGGGGTCAGGGAGTGAGGCAGGTTATAAGAATGACTTCCAGTGTCACAGGGTCAGGGAACTCGGGAGTATAGCATGTCATAAGAATGGTTTAGGAGTTTCTGAAATTATTTCATTAAGGGATGCGGCCAGTTATGGAGGTGGTTCAGAACATTCTGGAGAGATTTTGTCATGGAATGAAGCAGATTTAAAGGATGGTTTGATGGAAACAGGAAGAATGGAATTCAAGAATGAGGTTGGCTATAGGGGAAGCTCAGTGGGGCCTGGGAAAACGAGGTCAGAGAGTAGAATGCACTATGCAGATGATTCAGAAAGGCAGGGAGGACTAGGCTCACTGGCTACACCCAGCGAATATGAATCCATGGGTCTTGGGTCAGGATACGGGATAGCAGTAGAGGTAGGCATGAGCTCCACGGATGAAGCAGAAAAAGGCAGAGGGATGGGGCTTGCAGATGAGACAAGGCCTGGGGTAGGCTCTGGGATGACTGGGGTACTGGCTAATACAGATGGCATCACACACAGAGACAGTGCTATGGGTCATGGGAAGCTGGGGACACCAGGAATGTCACGTATCTTTTCAGGTGGGCATAGTATCAAGAACAGTCTTGGGGGCTGTGAACGCTCAGGAATCCCTGAAGACTTAGGTGCTATTGGTTCTATGGGGAAATCAAGTATCAGGGAATGGAGAGATGGTTCTGTGTTTCCAGGGTCTCCTAGAAATAACGGGACTCCCAGTGAGAAGGGAGGATCTGTAGACCAAGCAGGAGCTGTGGGGACTCCTAGTAGAGGTAGAGGGGCAGTGGGGGGTGAGGGTGGGTCCGAGGTAGCTACTCTAGAGTCAGGAAATGATTCAGACTTTAATAAATTAGGCTTGGGGACAACAGGCAGGTGTAGAGTTGATGGCCAGGGGGAAGCGACACCTCTGGGATGTGGAGACTCCCTGAAAAGCAGGAGGAGGGGAACCAGTTCTCGGAGCTTGTCAGGGCCAGGTCAGGTGATAGACAACAGCTCTGCTCCTGGGAGAGAGACCAAGTCAATGTTGGGACCTGACAGTGGGCAAGATATGGGCCACATTCGGGCTCCAGGATGGGAAGACCAGGTTCAAGGCAGCTTTGGGACTTCTAACTCACTGAGGGAGAATTACACCATTTTCAGGCAAACCCAGGAGGAGCAAGGAGCCTCAAAGGGCAGGGGATACGCAACAGGCCAGGAGGCTGCTGGTGAATGTGAAGGTCCAGGCTCTTTGGAGAGCAGAGGTTCGGGTTATAGAAGGGGCAGGGTTGGTTTGACAGAGGACTCAAGTGTCCTGGGCAGAAGGAATTCTGCTGTGGGTGGAGATGGTGCCATTTCAATACCCCAGGAGCCCCAGGATGAACTGGATAGTCCACTAGGCAGAAGGGACTTCAGAAGTGTATCGGGAGGAATCCAGGAGCCAGGTTTTCAACTAGCAACAGGGCAGGGAGATGGACGAGGGTCCCTCCAGGAGTGGGGGTCCTGGGAGGCTAAGACTGGCAAAGTCCAAGGGTCCAGGGCCTCAAAGAAGTATGACGGGCATGGGGGGAAAGGCCCTGGTGGGTTAGGCAGGAAGTCTGGTCCCTGTGGAAGCAGGTGTCAGGCAGAGTTTGGAAGTAAAGATGAATCATTAAAGAGAGGGGCTATAGAGAGGGTCAGAGGCCTGGGGCATTGGACTAGCATTGAGGACAGAGGATCTCTGGGAGAATCTTGGAGTGAAGATGGGAGGCCAGACCCCCACAGGCATCTTAGCAGCAGAAGAGAGACCCAAGAGGGCAGGTCAGATGTCTGTGGCCAGGGACAAGACGCTACCCAGAGCCCCAGATCCAGATACAAGCCTGGCCCTGGCTCTTCTGCAGAGGCCCAAGGTAGGTACCCCAGCTGGTGGTTCTCTTAGGGTGGAGCCAGAGGGCAAGGTTGCTGCGTACTGGGCTGCCCATGTGCCAGTTCTACCTTCAGCACAGGAACTGGTCCCTACCAGTGTCTCCATTTTCTAGAACCCCTTGCAAATTCAGACAGCTGTCCCTCCTTTTCCCTCTCCATGCCAAAGGAATCCAGGCCGTGTGAAACTCAAAGGTCCGCTGGGCTGTTTAATCTTGGAACCCTTTGTCATAAGTCCCAGAGAATTAGGCTGCCTCTGTGACTCGGAATTCCTGTCTGTGGGACCCGGGGGTGGGAGATGCTCTTCATCTACTTTACAGTTATCTCTGCATCAGCATCAGCCCAGGTACTGGGGAAAACAGGAGACTGGGCACTGGCTCTGGCTGAGCCCTGTGAGCAGGACCATGGAGGCCTTCCAGAATTCAATGCAGGTCAGGACATAAGAGGCTGGACTTTGGGGACTTTGTGTCTCTCTAGGCTCCATGGACCACTTCTCTCAGGGTCTGGTTGATACGGAGGTGCAGCTGGGGGAAACTGCTATACTTTCCTGTACCCTCACCAGTGACCTGGGGCCTGGCACCTGGTTCAAGGATGGAGTCAAGGTACTGACGCCTCATCCCTCCATCTTTTCCTTCCTAACCAGTGTGGGTGGGGGCGAGGAGAGTGGCAGAGCAGAGACACAGAAGGAAGAGACTAGGCAGGAGTTTTCACTCTTCATTTACTAACATTTCTACTCTGAGAGATGTTTAAACAGTTGGAGTGTGGTGTGTTCAAAATAAACACATTATAAATGTGTTACTTGTTCCAGCCTTGACCCAGCCTCTGCCGGCCTCCCCCAAGCCCAAATGCCCCTCTCATGAATTCCACACACCCTTGAAGGCCTTGCACAAGTGCATTGTCTCATCCTGAAACAGCTGGGCTCACTGGTCTCCCAGAGTAGCTTCTCTGCCCCACCAGTGCAGCACAGTGATGTCAGTGAACTCTGACCCCTGATCCCTGTTCTGCTGTTACGGGTTATGTGACCTTGGACGAGTTCCTCAGCTATAAAATGGGACTTCTAACAGAGCTGATCTCAAAAGGTGCTTTGGAGAGTTAGTGGAGGTGCTAGGCACAGCAGCAAGTGGTGCTGATCATTTAGTTCACAGGGCAGCTATTAGGAACGAACTGGACAGGGTGGGAGCGGCTGTCTCCATGGTGATCCTTGTCTCCAGCTCCCTGCCGGCGATGGGGTCGTGTTTGAGCGAGATGGGCTCACACACAGACTGATCCTCACCCATGTGGAGGGAACCCAGGCTGGGAGATACACTTTTGTGGCCGGCAGACAGCACACTGAGGCCAGCCTGGCTGTGCAGGGTGAGGCCCAGCCCTTCCCTGCCCCATAGTCTCTGCATCAGGTGAAAATGACCCTCTGTGGAAGCCCTGAATTTGTGACTTGTCTCCAATATCCTCAGATTTTTTTTTATGAAACCAACCCAAGTCTTTCCCAACCCAGTATCTTATTTCCTTCTTTACCAGGAAGATCTTGGTGAGGTCTGACCCTGGTCCCTCCTGCTGCAGACAGCCCATTCCCTTTGCTAATCCTCATGAGGTGGGGTGGTAGGGAATTCCTTCTCTGGGCTCCTTCTGAGACTCCCAGGGTCCCAGGGCTTGGTCTTCTCTGATTCTTTTGTTCTGTTTTCTGTTTGTTTGTTTGTTTGTTTTTCTCCAGATCCCCCCACCATTGCCCCAGATGTGACAGAGACACTGAGAGAGCCTCTGGTGTTCAAGGCTGGGAAGCCAGTGGTTGTGAAGATCCCTTTCCGGAGCCACCTCCCTGTTCAGGCTGTGTGGAGGAAGGACGGGGATGAGGTGGTGGGCAGCAACCACAGGGGCGTCCAGGTGGCTCTGGGGGATGGCTACACGCGACTGTGCCTCCCCAGCACGAGCCAGAAGGACAGTGGCCTGTACAGCGTGACACTGAGCAGCGAGGGAGGCTGCGTGCAGGCTGAGTTCACCCTGCAAGTCATAGGTGCTAACCCTGCCTGTTCTCCATCTGAGGCCCCAGGGCTCTGTGGTCCCAGGCCCTCCCTGGTACTTGGTGCAGGCCTGGGGGTGGTCTGCTATCCTGACCCTCATTTGCATGATAGTTAAGATTCAAACCTCCACTTGCTTACATTGCTGTCCGCAGATGGCCCAGGAAGAAGAGTTTAGATAAGCCAGTGCCAGGTTGGTGGAGCACCTTGTTGAGCCTCTGTGAGCTCTAATAGTCCAAATTCTGGGGAAGATGCTCGGTGGAATAGTGGCTTCCAACTTATACCAGTAAAGTCGGATCTCCTGTAGCAGAGTGCTAAGCAGGAGCCTGTGCTGCTCACTGAATGAGGCTGGGTACAGGTTGAAGGTTCCATGGTATCTCCTAGGGCAGGACTGGGGAAGTAGAGACCAGGGACACCTGGAGACATTTGGAACCTCCTCATGAGCTGGCTCCTCACCTCTACCTCTGGCTGTGTCAGAAACCATGCACATCTCTGGGGAGTCCACCCCTTTGCAGACTTATCCACCAAGCAGAGGT
Source organism: Ellobius talpinus (assembly GCA_001685095.1). Classification (NCBI taxonomy): domain Eukaryota; kingdom Metazoa; phylum Chordata; class Mammalia; order Rodentia; family Cricetidae; genus Ellobius; species Ellobius talpinus. The sequence goes on along the minus strand of LOJH01004242.1, from coordinate 19,100 downwards.
TAGTAACATGCCCCCCCAGCTTCTCTGACTCCTTTTTCCTTCTCTTCCTCTCCATGGGTCCTCAGTCAAGCCTCAGGCCCCACAGGGACCCCTGGAGGTACAGGATTGCCACAGAGCAGGCATCTGTCTCCGCTGGCGGTCCCCAAGGGATGACAGAGGCCAGGCCATACAACACTACGTGGTGGAGAAGCGACAGGCTGGAAGGAGCACTTGGCTGAAGGTGGGCGAACCCCCACCGGACAGTACCAGCTTCACCGACACCAGCGTGGAGCAGGGCAGGAAGTATGCCTTCCGTGTACGGACTGTGACCTCAGAAGGAACTGGGGATGCCCTGGAGTCTGAGGAGGTGTTAGTGGCTCCTGAGGGTGAGAGACCAGGTGGCACTTGGACAGAGGACTCCCTTGCCCTCTCTACTGTGCCCAGAGTACAGGCTGAGGGGTTGCCAGTTGTGCTTGGGGGCAGGAGGGCTTGAGGCCTTCATAGAGCACAGTGGATACTCTTTACTACAGCTCATTTTGGGATCTAGTAGCCTTTTAGGGCTCTTTCAAATTGAGGCACACAGCCATCCCCACCCCACAGGACTGCATATTAGCCAACATCTCTATCACATGCCCCGTTCTGGAACAAGCTATCAGTGGGTGAGGTTAGGAATCTCGTAAGTGGCTCTGGACTCCAAGGCCAGAGAGCATGCTGTTTCATCATATCTGTCCCGGAGCAGCCAGAATGGTGTACTAGGGAAAGCTGGCTCAGCACTGGAACGCCTGGAGTGTGGCTGTGCCCCCAGACTCCCCATGCCTTCTCCAGCACTATGACCTTCCATGGGTTGGTGCTTGCCTCAATCTCTGCTTATTGACACCCTCTGTCTTCAGCGCTCCCAGGGCCCCCTTCTGCCCCAGACATCTTGTCGGCCTCCAGCCAGAGCATCATTCTATCGTGGGTGGCACTGCAGGGCCCTGGCAGTGCCCACATCTTGGGCTACCTGGTTGAGAAATGCAAGAAGGGAAGCAACACCTGGATGACTGTGAATGAGCAGCCTGTGGCAGGTGAGTTGACCTGAGGGCAGCTTCTCACTGACCCCAAGTTGTCTTAAAGCCCCTCCTGGATCCAGACAGGATCCCTCTGTGTTGCTGGTGCAGATCAGTTTAACGCAGTTGCTTTTCAGCTAGGGTGGTTTTGTCTCCATAGGGGACATTTAGCAATGTCTAGAGCTATCTATGATAGTCACAGTTGGGTGGAGAGTACATAGTCCTGACAACTCGTATGGAGAGGCCAAGGATGCTACTGAACATCCCACCTCCAAACCCCAGAGGATCATCCAGAAAAGTCTCTCAACAGAGCTGAGCTTGAGGTCCTCTGGGGTAGAAGTCTCAGACTGGAATCCAAGGTGAAGTTGTCCTCCCTGGCCCCATCACTTCAGGCCTTGGCCACGGGCAGCCCACTTCCTCTGCAGAGCTCAGCTTCCTCACTGATAACACAGATGGACGTGCCCTGACCTTGTAGTTAGTTAGCATCCTAGAAACTAGCTGCTTTCTGAGATAAGAAAGAACCTGGAAAAGACTTAGGATGGGATAGGTGTGAAGGACGTTTCCAGAACCCTGTGCGTGTCTGTGCTCTGTATGTACCAAGACCGGGCTGGGAATAGATTGTCAGGGGTCCTGCAATGTCCCTGCCACGTAGGAGTGAAAGCCCCTTGGGGTGCATGTCTTCACATCTCTAGGGAACCATTTAGTATTTATGTATTACAAGTCTGAGACAGCTTGAATCTGAAACAAAATGACATCAAGGATCACCCTGCAAGGCTGTGGCAGGGACAGACAGGATGGGGATGAAAAAACTCTGACCACTGCTCTGTTCACCCTGGAAGCAGTTCTGTCATACCTGGCTGGTGCGATGTGATGCAGGGGGGTTGTCTTAGACCCCATGCTTGGTCCTCTTCTGAATTTGGAGGTGCTGAGCTATGATGCCATTTCCTGATCCCACCATGAGAGACTAAAATGGGGTGTGGTCTCCACAGAAAGGAGGTGCACTGTGGTGGATCTGCGGCAGGGCTGCCAGTATGAGTTCCGGGTTAGGGCTGTGGCTCCCTCAGGCCCCGGAGAGCCTGGGCCTCCATCGGATGCTGTGTTTGCACGAGATCCCATGAGTAAGTAAGGAACCAATCCAGGATATGGGAGGGGTGTGCAAGTTATAGCTCTGAAACTGTGAGACAGAAGTTCACAGGTCAGAGGCAGACCAGAAGGAGACGGTCAAGAGGGCTGGGAGTCAGGGTTGAAAGGCCACCAGGATGAGATGTATCTTAAAGGGTCTAAACTGAAATCAGACAGGTCCAGAGGCCAGGCATGAGGACTCCCCAAGATCATGGTATCTGCTGTGTGGCCTCTGGGAAGGTCAGTCTCTGTGTTAGCCCAAATGTGTTACCCACTACTAGTGGGTGGTCTCATGCCTGGGCAATGGGTGGCAGGAAGCTCCAGTTTTCTACCAAAGTCATGTTGTTCATCCCTTGTAAGGTGGCAAGCATTGTTCCAAGAGCTAGTGCCCCATCCCGGTCTCTGTCTTCGGTCGACAGACAGCCTAGACCAGCTTTCACCTATCTGTGGTCTCAGTAGCATCAGAGATGTCAAGAAACATTCTCTGGACAACAGAAATACCAAAGGGTCTGATATTAAAAACAGGTATGAGGCGAACCTCTCACACATCCATCCCCACAAGAAAGACACTTGTCTAACCTTGATTCAGCCCCCTCAGCTTCAAGTAGAGAATATTTCTCATGAAATCCCTATTAAAAGCTGTGCTCCAAGGCACAGAGTTTAGAAGATGTTACTCTGTGCACCTCATAAAAGCCTGCTGGTGACAAGTCACCAAGGCAACAACATACTGGAGGCACTTGTGGAATCAGCTGTGTGACTGACTCTTGGCACAATAACCATAGACTATTCTATAAGCTTACAAGGGATGGGGAGGTGAGCTAGCCCATGTGCTTTTCCTTGCAAACAGACCAGATCTATCCTGTTTCACCACTCATCACTGGCTCTCTCACTAGTGGTGGGGAATGGAGGGAGCAGGTGTTCAGCGTCTGCAGCAGCCACAGAGTTGGCTGTATCTTCCAGACCTACTGTGAGCAAAGGCTGTAGACAGGAAATGTCACTTGGGATCATTCTTGTAGAATCTCAGGCCATATATAGTGATGCACACCTGCAAGCCTCACACTAAAGAGCTGAATAGGTGACATACATTTTAGATAGACAGATACATACATACGTATGTACAAACATACATACATACACAGACAGATAGAAAGGAAGGAAAGAAGGAAGAAAGGAAGGAAGGAAGGAAGGAAGGAAGAAAAGAATGAATATCTTGAGCTTCACCTCAGAACTCCCAAATTAGATGTGTTTTTAATGAAGTCCCCCAATGATTTGAGCACAGATTCAAGGTTGAGAAGCACTCCCCTAGACCTAGTATGCTTAGAAATACTAGGGCTTCCTTACCAATCCTGGTGCCTCTGCTGTATGCAGGCTAAATAGATAGACGTTGGGGCTGGTATCTCACAGAGCATTTAATGTACAGCCAGCCTTGACAGCCAGAACACCACCCACAGTGTTATATTCAAACCACACATATGCCATGTCTTTTGCTTGTCCCAGGGTCCCCATGAGTAGGCAGAGCTGCTGCTGTTCCCATTTAACAAATGAAGAACAAGAAATCTGTGCTGGTGTTGCTCCCAGCTAAGAGTTACATCTCACCTACAGACATAGAACTCCAGTCCCCAGATACAACGGAGCACAAAAAATTCTCAACTAAAATACCAGCTTTCCACGATAGCTAGGGGTTGGCAAGTTGGTGGGTGAGCAAAGGAATTAGCTAGGGACTCACATGCAGAGCTGGGGTACAATGCCAGTTCTAGGGAGGTTCTGCAGAAACCCCTAAGTAAGAGAAACCCCAAGCCCCTGGCAGGAAGACTCCTCAGGGGAAGCTGACACATTTCTGAAATGTCCAAGGAACTTGACCAGGACCTCCAGGGCCTGTTCGGGATCTCTGGGTTACAGACACATCTAACACCAGCATCACCCTGAGCTGGACGAGGCCAGACACCCAGGACGATGATGAAGCCCAGGGGTTTATCGTGGAGTTGTGTGGCTCAGACAACCTTCAGTGGAGCCCATGCCATGTGGGCACTGTGCCAGGCACCACCTTTACAGTCAAGGGGCTATGGCCCCAAGGAGGCTACTTACTGCGGGTGACCGCAGTTAATGATGGGGGCCACAGGCAAGCCACTTGCCTGGATTCATTGGTTCATGCCATGCCTGCTGCTGGTGAGTGTCACTTCCTTCTCCACCCTGAGTGCTATTGACCCTTCCTGAGAGGCACTGCTATGCAACCATCAGCTGCCTTCTTAATAGAGGGATGGCATTGAGCCCTGCGCTAAGTGCACCCCTCTTAGGACTGCTTTCTCATTACAGCCCCGGTCCTACATAGTTAATATTTTTGATCCTTAATTTTCAGAGATGGAAACAAAGGTCCAAGATGCTTTCCCCAAGACATCACCATTGTTATGATGCAGGGCTAGAATTGAAAGCAAGTGGCTCCGAGGCATGGGCGCTACTTAGAGGCAGCACATGCCCAAGCTCCCTGTTTTTGCGAGTTGATAGTGTTTCCCTATGGGCTTGAATTGCTAGAAATAAATCCTCTCTCTGTCTTTGCAAGCTGTACTAACTCGCCCCTAGTTGTCACAGAGGCAATAAGAAGGCACAGAGCTCCCGAGTCCAGGATCTTAGACTCTTGTCCTGGCTCTGTCCCTGACTTGATGTGACCTGGAAGGTCACTCTCTGACCCAGGCTAATGGTATCTCAAACAACAATGTAGTTGTCCCCGGGATCCTTGCTCCAGATAACCTGCTGACTAACCCTGGTGGCAGCCTCTTCTCTACTTCTGACCCTCTTAAAAAACTGCCCCTGTCAGCTCCTGGTGTTCCTCCCCCATGCGCCCCTCCAAGTTCTCTCCTTCTGGCCCTTACACTGGCTCAGCCTTCTATCTACACGCTGGGTGTCCTGAACTGGAAGCCACTGTGGAGAGAGGTGACAAGCCATTTTGTGTGTTCTAGTCTGTCCCAAGTTCCTCATGGACTCCAGTACAAAGGATACACTGACGGTCAGGGCTGGGGACAGCGTTCGAGTTCCTGTCTCCTTTGAAGTGAGTATACCTACCTGGAAGGGTATGTGGCAGGGCGTGGGGGCCCCAGAGGGACCAGAAAACCAGACAGTCTTGGGGATACCTTTCTTCCTCATTCTTCTTTAGCCCTAGTCACAGTCTTGGGCTTGTGTGGGAAATCAAGCCCAGTGTAAAGTGGGTAGGAAGGAAGAGGGTTCTTGAAGCCACAGCTGGCATCAGCTTCTTGGACGCCATTCTACTTTCCTGTTCAGGACACACTCCCCTCTAGTGGTAGCTTCTGATACTGCATCTCCACATTAGCGCACCCCTCCCCTCCCCATCATTCATCTTAGTCTGGGGCCTACAGGAAACCAATAGGGTGCATAACCATTTTTGTCATTAGAATTTATTCTTATGCACATGATCCTAAGCCAATATCAACAGCACCTGTCTGTATGTACAGTAACTAGTGCAGTTAAAAACAAACTGCCCTGTGTCATCATCAGTCACTAGTTTGACTCTGGACAATATCTTACCCCTCGGTGTTTAAATTTCCTCATCTCTCAAACAGTGTGGAGCTGTTTCATCTCCCCCTTGAGCTGACCAAAAGGCTGAGACAGTGATAGTAGTAACCCGGGCCTGTTCTCTGTGCTTTCCGTGTGGTGCTGATGCATGGCCTGAACCCTCGGAACACTCCCATGGGTAAATTAGTGTTCCCTGAGTGCCCAAGGCAGGGGCTCCACGGGCAGCTGGTAGGATCATCATATCATCCTGCATCTGGAGGTACTCTCCGACTGAGAACGGTCACTGTTAGGTCACAGGCCGGACACTTAGGATCCTGATCCCTCTGAGATCAGATATACACCGTGGAGAAATCAGGCCAGGCCTCCCTGCAGTTTGGCCCTTTAGACAATGCGGACAGCTCTTGCTGTGAGTACACAGATCTCAAGAGGAAAGGAAAAGCAAGCTCGGCCCTCAAAGACAGAAAACGCAGACCATCTCCTAGGGAGGATTTCTCTAGAGCATTGCCTCCTCATGCTGACCTTGGTGGAGACTGACTTGGTGGCTGACTCTCATTTTAAACTGTCTCTCTTAATGTTCCCACAATACCTAATGAAGGCCCACCGTGCTGCCTCTGGCATACGGTATCATCCCTCTTAATGCTTTCCCACCAGAAGCCTTGATCATGACCCTTGTGACAATGAGGGTCTCTCTCAATTAAGCTTAAGGGCAATGTCACGTCAGCTCCTTCCCTAAACCTGCCATTGTCCTCCCCTTGACAGTCGTCACAGTTCTAGGCGAGGCTGCATCATCTACTTTCTGCAGCCTTCCTCTCTCTTGCAGCAATTTCCAACTCATCCCCCGAGCTTTCTCGGGCTCCAGGGAGGAAGGACTTCTTCTCAGTTAGTCTCCTCTCACTTCCACCCCGTATCCCATGTGAATCCAGAGCTGCCGTACTGTCCTGGGAACATCTAATGTGGCAGCGCACTCAGAGCGAAATCTAGATGTCTGCATGTGTGTGAGACTGAGGGTCAGCACAGTGTCACTGAGTCTCCAGGCTAAGCTTCCTTTCCTGTCCCATCAGCCTACCTACCACACCTACTGGCTAACCCCACACTTCACCACCTCCCCTATAGCCTATTCCTAACCAGGTACTTGTTCACCTCCAAGTGCTCAGGTACATCCCTCCTGCCTAGAATTCTCTTCTTGCCCTTCTACATTAGGCCCAGCTTACCTGCTTTCGGTTTTACAAGATTTCCTCCATAAAGAACAAGGATTGGGAGGAAGGAATCACAAAGGACAGGGAGCAAGCGAGGCTAGTGGCCTTGAGAGAAGAAAAAAATAAGATTTCTCTCTCTCTCTCTTTCTCGTGTGTGTGTGTGTGAGAGAGAGAGAGAATGCGCGTAGTATGAAAGCAGGAAGAGGCTGATATTAGGAAGATACAGAGATAGATATGCAAAAATGTTACAATGAAACTCATTATTTTATATGCTAACTAAATAATTTATTTGAACAGACACTTTAAAAAAGAAAAAGAAACTTTCTCTTCTCAACGTGTCTTTCCTCTTGTTTCTCAGGCTGCCCCCATGCCTGAGGTGACCTGGCTGAAGGATGGCTTATCCTTGCCCAAAAGAAGTGTGACCACCGTGAAGGATGGCCTTGCCCAACTTCTGATTCCTGCAGCTAGCCTCTCAGACAGTGGTCAATACACTGTGACACTCAGAAACCTGCAGGGGAAGGAGGCCGCCTACAGCTTCTCCATCAGTGTGGCAGGTGAGGCCAGCTCAGCTGTGGACACTCACCAAGGCTGCAGCTGACATGGGCACAGGACATTGTCCTGAGCATGCAAAGTGATCACACTGCTGACCAGATGTGTCAAAGGCACAGCAAGCAGGGCAGGAGGAGAGTCCCAGAAAGCCCCTGTTGTTCTTATCCATATACGTGGGAACACCACATCCTTGCTTCATCCCCGCTCTTCTTTTGGATTCCAAGAATGAATGTGGGTCCCACCACTGCATCTACTGAAGGACCCCATGGGAAGACCATGACCCTTGTGCAAGTTAAGGTTGTCCCTTCCTGGAATGACTCTCATTCCCCAGCCCTGAATAGCCTCTCATTTTATCAAAAAAAAGAAAAGAAAAGAAAGAAAGGAAGGAAAGAAGGAAGGAAGAAGAAAGAAAGAAAGAAAGAAAGAAAGAAAGAAAGAAAGAAA
>LOJH01004242.1:0-11205 GCA_001685095.1 Ellobius talpinus | reverse complement strand
GAAAGAAAGAAAGAAAGAAAGAAAGAAAGAAAGAAAGAAAGAAAAGAAAAAATATGAACTAATAAGTATTATAATAAGTATTCTTTGGAAGTCATCTGTGGTGGTGAGTATCTATAGTCCCAGACTTGGGAAACTGAGGTAGAATCCAGAGTTAAGGATAGCCTGGGTTATGGTGGGTGAAACCCTGCCTCAAAAGAAAAAAAAAGATTATTCTTTGGGGGAGATTTTTCCACCCTATAGAGATAATTGTATACCCAGACTTGTATACCCTCTGGCCTCTCACCTGCCTGGCAGCACTGCATTCTGCAGGAACCCCCAGAAAACTTGGGGCCCTATAGAAGACTTAGCAGAATTTCTGTGGCTCCTCTGAAGCATAACTTCTCTGTCTCTGTCTCTCGCTCTGTCTGTCTCTGTCTCTCTGTCTGTCTGTCTGTGTTTCTCTCTGGCAGCATGCCCACAGGCACCGGGACCCGTCTACCTGCAGGAGAATGTGCCCGGGACAGTGACGGTCCAATGGGAACCCTCTCCAGATGAGGCTCAGGGCATCCCCTTGTATTATACAGTGCTGATGCGCTCCTCGGCTCACAGATCCTGGTGTGAGGTGGCCAATCGTGTTTACACCAACCGCTTCACCCTCCTGGGGGTCCTCCCTGGCCATGAGTACCACTTCCGGGTGCTGGCCAAGAATGAACTGGGAGCCAGCAAACCTTCAGACACCAGCCAACCCTGGTGTATCCCCAGGCAGAGAGGTAAGGATCCCCCCAAAAGGGAGGAGCTTAGCTGTCTGCCTCTACGCTGCGGGTAGTTGGCTGGGTGGAACCAGGGCATTTCAGTCTAGTCAGATAGGTAGTGGTCCTCCTGCCTCCTGCCCAATGCCTACTTGTACAGATGCCCACTGCATTGGATTCAGGATGGGCCCCACCTCCATCGGCAGAAAGAGACAGGCCGTGGGTATTGGAATGTCTAGAGGCCTATGGGTAAATTCTCAAAAAGAAACTGTGAAAAATAAATTAAAAATAGAAGTTCATATTTCTCTAAAAACAAAGTCTATTTTATAAATTATTTTATAATCTTTAAAGATGTAGATCTTTAAAGAGGTCAGAAAAATAAGATTACAAAACTAGCTGTATCATTTCACTTCTCAAAAATACAAAAAATCTGGAACATTCTACACCAAAATGTTGGTTCCAGTCATCTATATGTATGTTCTGATTTGTACACAATAAATTTAAAAGGTTTTAATAATTTTAAAAATCAAAGCATAACTTTAGGAAAAGGATAAAAGAGTGTTGGTTTGTACAGATGAGATGCAAGAAGGCTCAGCTTCTGGGCCTTCAGCAGACCCTGGACTCTTGGGTCCCAGTCAGGCCTTCCTTGCTCTTTAACCATCCTTCCTTCTGTCCCGAATTCACCACAGAGAAGTTCACAGTGAAGGCTCCAACATACCGGGAACCCAACCTGAGCCAGAAGCCCCGCTTCCTGGTGGGTCTGCGGACTCACCTGCTGCCCCAGGGCTGCGAGTGTCGCATGACCTGCGCCGTGCAGGGCTCGCCGCGGCCCCATGTCACCTGGTTCAAGAACAACCAAAGCTTGGACAGAAACCCTGAGCTGTACAGCACTGACATGCTGGGTGTGTGCTCCCTTGTTATCCCCAGTGTGTCCCTTAAGGACAGTGGCGAGTACAAGGCTGTGGCCGAGAACCCACTGGGTCAGGCTGTCAGCACAGCCACCCTCATTGTGACAGGTAATAATGGCTGCCCTGGCAGGGGACGTGGGCATGGGAACAGAAAGGGCCTATCTCCTCTAGATGACTCAGCTGGTAAACCATGAGACTTGGATTCTTCCCTGCCTCTATGAGTATTCTATCATGTATTTAAGCCGACCATCACAGAACCTCCTGGGGTTTGATTTGCCCATTTGTAAAATGAGATATTGACTACTTTATGGGCACATACTACCCAGCTAATTGTCCCCATGTGGCCTGGCACATGCCTCTGGTTGGGATTTAAGATATTTGCTCTGTAAATGCTTTTGCACCTGTGTCAGACAGAGGTATTTAAAAGAGGACGCCGAGCCTCTGATAGGTGGGCTCCTTTCAGCAAAGCAAATAATACATGCCAATAAGAAAATGCTTTGGTGGCACTAGGTCATCCCATCATACCCAGAATTGCAGAGTCTTCACAATGGGACAGGTGTGGATGGGGACACTGCACCTTCAGGATCATCTGAAATACTCTGTGTCTTACAGAATACAACTCCTAGCCCCACTTGAATGGAATCCCCCACTGGAATCCTAGCCTTGCCCTACCCCACAGCCACGAGATGGATGTCAGCTCTCTGAAGCTTTATTTCTGATGCCCACACTGGCCTGGGGAGCCAGTCCAGAATGACAGTGGATGTTCCTCTGTGAGACAGGAACAAGAGGGCTTCTGTTGAGATGTGACCAGAAGGGCCAAAATTGATGGGGAAGTAGAAGAAGGGTGGGGAGTGGTATTAAGTGGAATCACTCTGGATGGAGTTCCAGAGAAAATGGTCCACGGGGTGGAAGCTGAGCTCACTATGACCACAGGAAAGTCATGGAGGACAGAGGTCTGGGTCAGGGCATCAAGGATTTGTGTATGGAATTCTCTCTATTCTTCATTAAAGCAGCAGACTAAGACTGGTGTGTTCTTTGCAGAGTGACTTGGGGACAGTAGGAGGAAGAATCCCAAAACAAAAGCCTCTGAATGGGGGATGGGTGGGCTCTGGCTGGGGGCGGGGAGAGTGAATCAGAATAGCGCTCACCTGCTGCAGGGTATAACAGCCAAGTCAGGCGAAGAGGTCTATGAACCAGAGGCTCCTTTTTCCTGGCTCATATTTCCCATATGCCACTGTCCTACAAAAATTCTGGCATCAGCAGGATAAGTCTCCCTAAAAGTGTGTAAGGAGACTATGAGCCAGTTGTTCCTCCCTGGAGCCAGGAACAGGCAGGACTGAGGCAAAGTCTCCTGCAGTCTACTCTGGGGGTTCCTGTTAGCAGGGATGGGGGAGACTATCAAGTGCACAAAGATTTGTTTCTCACATAAGGCTCCATGAAGCCTTCTCAGTTTTCCCATAGTTCCACTGCCCCATGTCACAGGTAGGATGGGACCATCTCTGTGTGAGCCACCACTACCAAAACCTATAGGTATACCTATATACCCGCATATCTAAACCTGCACCCTCCTGTAGGGATGGTCCTGTGCCTCCGGACACCCAAGAAATGAAATGTTCTGAAGTTTGCAGGGGCTGGAGGAAGGAGTGAACACTGGAGAAGGTTAAGCCCGCCTTCTCCCAGGATGTTTCAACCAGGCCTGATAGATTAACCGACAAGAGAGCACCCAATCTGCTCGGCCTACCCTCTCTCTAATCATGGGCTCCCCTTCACCTGAATTCATGGTAGACTTGGGCCGAAGAAACAGAAGTCGTAGATCAAGGGGCTGGGAATGGGTGTTGAAAGCGCCTTCCTAGGAACTGATAGTGTGTGGCTGAGTTGACGGTTCCACTAAGAATGTCCCCCACAGGCAGGAATACCAGAATGCCTTTGTACAGACAGGCTGTAATTCATTCCTGCCCTCACCGAGGAAGCTGCCTCTGCCTTGTGATTGCAACAGGACAAGAAGGAAGGAAATTCTGGGAATTTGAGTTCAGGCCCCATGTTTGTGCAGCAAGCACTTTATCTACCAAGTCATCTCCACAGCACCTGAAGAAAATTCACTAGAAGGTGTTCCACTTCATACGACATAGAGAGCCAACCTAGAAATACCCCCAAGGACACATCACCGTCAGATGGAGAATCTTTGGTTATATATCTTGTTGTAATAACAGAGGTAATACCACACTGTACCTCTCAAACCGACCCCCAGTTCTGTGGTGTCCCTGCTCAGGCATCAAGTATTGCATAGATTTTCCTGAGTAGTCTGTTTCTATTCATCCTAGATAGAAAGGGCAACCTTTAGCCAAAGAAACAGTTCTGTCCCAATTCTAGCCTGGTACGCAAAACCTAGTTAGGGTTGCCTACTGGAGCATGACCACAGAACTGATGAAGAGTCCCTGCCCCCCATCATTAACTCCTGGGGATGGGGATACGTAGACCTCTATGCCTGTGTGTTTCATGCCTGTTGTGAGCCCTTCTGTCCTTCCATGAGAGAATGTTAGTGGCCAGCCCTGTGAGGGTTTTATGAGAATAATCACAGCCGTTCTGATTTCAATATGACCATGGCTATGCCATGCCCAAAGGACACAGTTCCATAACACAGACTACTAAAAGGATTTAACAGGAAGTCTGGATAAGAGTATCTAACTAAAAATAGTTTATATTTCCAGAATCACCAGAAATCAACTAGAAAGTATCACTTTAAAAAAATATTGCTACTTTGGGTAGCAACAAATACATGAAACACCCTGGACTAAATAGAAGAAAAGTTGAACAAAATCCACATGGAGAAACAATAAAACTTTACTGAAAAAAATAAGCCTTGAATACATCGATATACTATGTTAATGGCTGGGAAGCTAGTATTGTAAAGGCAGTGGGGTCACCTAGGAAGAGAACTAATCACTTTGGGAATCAATATCTCATCCACAGCTGAGTGCGGGAGTGGCATTAACGATGATAGTCTTGTTATAAAATGGGAGTGAGAGCAAGATGCTTAGGCTCAAGGTTAACGGCCCAGACTTTCTGGCTCTTATTCCAATCCATGTTTGTCCTCCATTCTGGTTGCCCATGCAGTATTTGCTCTCTGCTCTGAGCACTGGCCACTGCTCCTTGCCTTAACCTCTTCCTCATAGTGTCTCAGCTGAGACAGGGCCACCATGCACCTGCAGGGTGATATTAGGTAAACCAGGCATGCGTCTTCCATGTCTCAAGTTCTTGAGAAACCCCTGTGTAGGACGGAGGTGAGTAGCTAGAGAACAGTGCGGGGCAGACAGAAGTCGGGGGAGTCTCAGACAGGCAGAGGGAATGGGTTACTGCTACACAACCCAGGCTTAGAACAACCTCTACCTCTCACTTGGCTTCCTCTCTGCTGTTGCCATCTTCAAAAGTTACACATTTCTTTTCAACTGAGAGGGACTCTGTGGTTTCACTGTGCACTGACTGGCAAGTTGAGTGTAGAGTGGAGGTAGCATCGTGCAGTCATTCCAAGCAACACACATACTACGAACATTACACTAATGTCACAACTGAGGTCAGAGAACAACTTTTGGGAGTGGATTCTCTGCTTCTACCGTCTGGGTCCCAGTGATCAAACTCAGGGCATCAGGCTTGTCCCGAGCATCCCACTACTGAGTCATCTTGCCAGTCCCTCGACATTAGCTTTGTTCATAGTCCTGAACTCATCCACCCCTGGCTGTTAGGAAAAGCCCAGGGCTGGCCTGGTGTGGTGGCACACATGAAAAATTACAAGAGGAGGGCAAATCTGAGATTAGCCTAGACTGTACAGCAAGACATGACATCTAAATAGAAGGGCTGGGGTACAGATCAATAGTAATATGTCTGATGAGCCTGGCTCAGGACTGTGGTTCACATCCCAGAACTGCAAAAGCAAACAAAACACACACTGTTGAATAGCTGTTGTTGGTGTCTGAGCACCTGTAGAGAGGCCATGTGTGCTGGAGAGCTCTTAGGCACGGAATCCACTGTGGATCCAGTCTTGGGTTCTGAGGGCTTATAATAGTGTCCAACCATCCAAAGGCTTCTCTGACAAAGCCACCCTCCTGTGACTGTTTCATATCTAGTCCCATATTCAGCCTTCCTGGGAGTCCTGCGCATTCCTTCATACTGGAGACTAGGTCTCTTTCTGTTACTTTATTTCAGGATCTGCTAGTCCTCCGAGCAGACAATGCCACCACCTACCCTTCAAACAAACTCCTCTTCTCTTCTCAGAAGCCTGTGTCATCCCAAACCCCTTCTCTACTCCAGTTGAAGACTTTTTAATCAGTGAAATTAAGATCCTGAAAAGGGAACTCTGTACCCCAGTGACATTCTGGCTGTCATGCTTGGTGGCTCCTGACCTCCACAGTGTGTCACGGCCCTTTTGCTGTTGCTATACCTAAACAAGGGGTTGTCCTTCCCCCCACATCTTTCCCTGTTCTGACATTTGACTGCAGCACCTTTTCCCAAAGCCCCTGGAGCCTCTGAAGGGGGGAGCGCTGGTGGGAAAGCAGGAGACTCCTGGGTGGCGGCAGCTTACCACCCTTGAAACACGAGGATCAGCCTATTTCTTCCTGCTTCTGCCTCTCCCAACCCCTGACTCTTTGGAGGCAAGGGACAGACATCCTGGTGGGAGAATTCACAACTTTCTCTGCTCACGGGTCCACCTAAAGTCAGGGAACTTCGTGGGCTGGAGAGGTAAACAGAGGAGCCCAGAAACAGGAAGAAGCCAAGTTCTCAGAGATCCTGCTTCTGCCCCTTGCCCTTTTCCCCCATGGGTTCTGTTGAATGACTGAGTTGTCTAAGCTCTCTGGGTCCCAGTTTCCTTTTCTTGTTAAGTAAGGACAGCCCCTCCCTCCCTCTCCACCTGCCACAGTTGGGTCAATGAAGTGGAAGAAGAGTTCCCACTCTCAGAAGGGGAGACTTCTGGTGGTTTCAAAGGACTGATGTCTTTCAGTGGGTTAGGTACCATATAGGGAGGCTGTTGTGGCCCTACCTCTCTCAGCCAGCCCCTGGCTTTGAGTGTCTTTATTCCAGTCACACTGATCTCTTTGCTGTCTCCTGCACATAGCGCTCACCTTCCAGATATGCCCTTGGCTCACACATCCCCATTAGGTCAAGAAGCTAATGGTATCTTCTCCCCGAGGCCTCTCCTGGCTACCTCATCTAAAATGGCAGCTTTCTTCCCAGCCACCCCCTTGGTTTGTTTTCCTCCCCACATCTACTGCAGTATTGATACATTTGTTTTTGTTAGTTGGCTTTGTAACTGTTTCCTTCAGTGAGAATGATAGACCCACAGGAGCCTTTTGCTGTTGTCTTTTATATTCATTGCTTTTTTCAGGCCACAGATAGTGTGCCTGGCATTCAGTAAATAGCCAGATATTTGATAAATAATTAGTGTGGGGGTGATTAAATTATAAGCCCAGAGTCAAGCTGATGTCTCAGTTCACCAGCTGTGCAAGAGACTAAGCAAGAGACTGAGACTGGACTCCTTATCAATGAATGGGGACACAAATCTCTTCTTTCAAAGAATTGTAAGAATTTAAAGTGTTAAAAATGGCTCCCTGCAGCTGACAGGAGGAGGTGCTGCATGTTACTCCCTTCCTTTTTTTGTTTTAAAGCTTGTTTATTTTAATTTATCTGTATACCTGCTTTGCCTGCATGTATGTGTGTATGTGCTGTGCGTATCCCTGTTATACTCCTAGAACGAGGTTACAGACGGCTGTGAGCCATCAAGTGGGTGCTGGGAATCAAACCTGAGTCCTCTGCAAGATAGATCTTAACCAGAGTCATCTCTTACATTCCCCAGGACCTTTCTTAAACGAAAAGTGAACTCCTGGTTTGCTAGGTTCAGAACTGTAGCTTGGAGCTCTAGAGCAAGGAGCTGGTTGAGCCTCAGATGATACGGCCCAGCTGTGGTTGCAACTTTTAGAGTTGGCTAAGCAGGTGATGTCCAATCACCTCCTCTCCTCCAAATGGCTGCTGGTATTTTCAGCTAAAATAAAGCCTCTGGCCCGGCTAGCCATCACTCTAGGAGAGGAAGGGCTGGGATAGATAGTTTAATGTGTATGGGTGATTTTCCTGCACGTATTTCTGTGTACCACATGCGTTCCTGGTGCCTGCAGAGCCATAAAGGGGCATCAAATCCCCAGAACTGGAGTTATGAAATGTTGCAAGCTATCATGTGGGCCCTAGGAATCAAACCCAGGTTCTTTGGAAGAGTAGCCGGTCCTCTTAACCACTGAGACCAGAGACAGTGCAGTTCAGGGCTACCCTGATGCAGGCATCGAGCTCCTGTCTGCAATGCCTGACCATTAGCCTCTAGGAGACCCAGCCTCTACTCCAACCCCTGGATAGAGGAATACAAGAGGCCCAGGAGAGGGGCTGGGGGCTGGAACAGAGATGGAAAATGGGTAGCTGTTGCTCTTGCACTTCAGAGGCCCTCAGGGATGGACCTAGACCCACTACGCCTTGTAGATGAGTGTGCTTGAGTAAAACTAGGGCCTCCCTTGGCCCTCCTGTGCTGCTCTGTCTATGAAATACTGGCCATGAGACGGTTCTGATAAAAGCCAAAGGAGTCTTCGTGCTCAGGCTCACTTCTGTCCTTGTGGGTGTTTGCCCAGTTTCAAGGCCTCAAGGCTTCCCTAACTGACTCCTTACTTTGTAGATTGCGTAAAAGGAGGTGGGTAAAGAATATTTGTGTGCCAGGAACCATTTAGTTGCTCAGGAAACACACTTTAGCCTGTGTCCTACAGTGCCTTAACCTCAGGGTACCCTGGCCAATGGCCAAGCAGTTTCAGGACATTGGGTGGGTACTTGCTTAGATAAGCACAGGGGGGGCATGAAGCACTACCGAGACATTTAACTCAGGTTAGGGAATCAAGAAAGGCTTCCTGAAGGAGGTAACCACTGATTACAATCTTGGAGGGCACATTCATTGGTTAAGAATCTTCCAATCTGTGTCCTGATCAATTTCCCTTGATTGTGTAGGTGGGCTGTGTGAGCTTGTGTAGGCAGAAGGTAGTGCCTTGGGCCTGTCGGCTATGGCAGCAGAGGCTGCGTGCAGAGCGAGGTCGTGTTCATCTTCCTGTCCCACACTAAGAGAAAGGTTGCTTTGCCACAGTGGATTCCACATCCCGCCAGGCATACCATGCCTCCGCACAGGTAACCCACTGGGAAGGACTTTGTGTCCTTTGGAGCTGGCCTCAGTTTGCCAGAAAGGGAGTAGTAACCTTCAAAAATAGACAACGGTTCCCACTCTGCCAACCGGCTCAGTCTGTCCTTTTGTCCCAGTCCCTTGTCAATAGCTCTGCTCTCAGGGGGACCCCACCATGTTAGTATTAGGTTTCAAACCTAGGATAAAGGCTGAGGTGAGGATCTGACACGAGGTTCTTCCTGCCTCCTCAGTCTCAGCCTGTCACGGGGTCTTCCTGCTTTGCATACCCCCCCAACTCTTCAGCCTAGGAGGCTGGGCTGCTCTTCCTTATATAATTCAACCATTTTGGTTACCTGTTCCTTTCATCTACTCTTTGGAACCACCTGGTTGCAGAGCCTGGCTTCCCTCTCTCCCCTCTTCCTCTCCCCGCCCTCTCCTCACATGGCAGAGCCCAGTCTGGTCATGACCACTCTGGACTCTCCCAGATGTCCCTGCTCTGACTATGCTCTCCCACATGTCTATAATAAATGTTCTCCTCCACCACACATAGGAGCAGTCATGTTTATATCCTTTCCATTTTATTTTATTTTATTTTTCATTTAGTTAGGAGGTAGGTCAGAGCCTCCTGTCTCCTTGGAAACCCTTTCTGCAGCACCAGGACCACAGATAATACCTGAACCTGGACCCAAGATGTGAGGTCTGAGTGACTTTGTCAAGTTCCTCCTGCAATCTGTGCCTGTTTGTCTGGAGGCGTACACACGGTTCCCTCCTGCTTGCCTTCTGTTGCAGATACTGTGGATCAGATTCTGATACTGGGACTGGACCTTGCTCCCGCCAACGTTTTATGAATCTATCTCCCTCCTGCCCAGAGCTGGCATGACCTTACCTGCTGCTCTGTAGCAGGCACCTTCCCCAGGATCTGGCGGCCATTAAGGCATGCAGGAATTGGTCTTGAGAACCACGAAGCTGCAACCTCTCCCCGACCTTTATGTGACATGGGAGGTACAAATCATGCCTTCAGGAGCGGAGGGCAACACAAGGGCGGGAAAATGGGAAATGCTGCATGGAACCCTTACTGAGTGGTAATCAATGGGGGCAGGAATCTAACAGAGCCTGGCACAGCTGTTCTGGCTTTGATTTTTGTTGTTTTTTGTGAATGTCCCAAGCAGCACCAGGTCCCGCAAGGTACAATAGCAGCTGGCCTTCTCCTTGTGAGACTAGGAATGTCTTCACCTAGGGGGACAGTTCCAAAGTCTACTCTAGGGACTGATGCTATGCCGCCACGTGACACAGGAAGCAAAACAGGTCCTGGCCAAAGTCTGGAGGGCAGCCTTGAGATAATAGGTGAGTGCGCCCTCTGGTGGCCAAGAAGGAACCGTCGGGTCACAGGAGCAAGCAAAGGCTCTAAAGGCAGCTTCCGGCAGAGAGAGCCAAGGCTATAGGAGAAACGCCAGGTGTCCTTCTTGGAAGAGGAAGCTGCAACAAGAAGACCAGTTCCCTGAGCACTGACCTACAGTCTGACATCCCACTTTAAACATCACCCTTTAAGACCCTAGGGGTCCATTCAGTCCTCTGTGGGTACAGCTCTGATGGGGGTTGCAGCTTGCCTATTGCTGGGGCAGCAGTTGGCGTCCTCAACCCTACCAAATCCACATCTAGGCATGAGCTCAGGGCACCCATGGAAACAACATAGTATAACTCCCTCAAAGAAGAAAGTCCAGAGAGGGAAAGGGCCTTGCCTGGAGTCCCACAGGGAGTCAGTGGTGGGGCACCGCCCCCAGCATCTGGTTCCGGATTTGTAGTTTTATATCCCACAGGTACCTCTAGCCCAGGACTCCCAGGATGCCTTGGTTAATCCTGGCTCCGTCATTCCTGTTCTCATCAGCTTGGACAACTTAGTTAACATTGTTGAGCCCAGTTCCTCATCTACAAAATTAAAGTCCTTGTCAAGAACTTTAAATCTTTGAAGAAAGAAATTGAAGAAGTCACCAGAAAATGGAAAGCTCTCCTGTGCTCTTGGGTAGGTAGAATTAACATAGCAAAAATGGCAATCTTACCAAAAGCAATCTACCGCAAAATTCTTCCCAGACCTCGAAAGAACAGTACTCAACTTCATATGGAAAAGCAAAAAACCCAGGATAGCCAAAAACAAAACAAAACAAAAAGAAAAAAACAATCCTCTACAATAAAGAAATTTCTGTAGGCATCACAATTCCTGACTTCAAACTCCATCATAGAGCTACAGTACTGAAAACAGCCTGGTATTGGCATATAAACAGACAGGAGGACCAATGGAACCGATTCGAAAACCCAGATATCAATCCACACATCTATGAACACCTGATTTTTGACAAAAAAGCAAAAAATATAAAATGGA
>LOJH01004241.1:14749-33304 GCA_001685095.1 Ellobius talpinus | reverse complement strand
ACATGCGCGTGCGTGCACACACACACACACACACACACACACACACACACACACAGGCCCTCAACTCTGACCTGGGCCAGTCCTGACAGAGGAGAGTAAGAGGGTCCACGCTCAGAAGCACTGGTGCCAGTAGCATTTCCTTGCAAAAGAGTTTGTTATGGAATGGCTTCTTAAGAGATTTTGACAGAGATCTTTCCTTTGAAAGTCAGTGTGCCCTAACCCCTGCATGTGGCTACATGGCTGAAAAGTAATGCGTTGGCTCAGATATCTGGGATGTCGATAGGAGCAAAGCCACCAGCAGCTATTGATAAACCACCAGCAGCTACTGAGAAACCGCCAGCAGCTAATAATGATAAACCACCAGCAGCTACTGAAAAACTGCCCATTTTGCAGAAGTAGTGGGTGGTCCTGAACCAATGTGGAAAGGGAGAAACTCCCTGCCCCCGGAGTGACTGCCAGTCCTCAGATACGCAGGGCAGCCTGGCAATAGGAACTCCCTTTCTCCCACTTACTAACGAGGGTGCTAATGCTCAGACAGGTTTCAGCTGATGAATATCCCAATGACAGCAATCAGGGACCCATGATTACAACGTGTTTGCCTGGCATGAAACCTGTGCTCTTCGCCCTCATGACAGGCTTCCTTCCAGAAGCGTGTGCTGCTCCCCTGTAAATTCAAAACACTAACTACCATCCGGTGTCATCAAGGCAGATGATTGTCACGGACTGCCATTGGTGTCAGCACCATGTTTCCATCTTAAATCTTAGCAGCACTGGCGACTCTGGTCCAGTCTTCAGTTCCAGAGTCACAAAGGGCTGTCTGGCAGCTGTGTGTGACACTAGGTTCAATGGCTAATATAAGCAGGGGGGTGTGCGAGAAGGTCAGGAAGTAACAACTGAACTTCTTTTCTGACGCAGGCTACGTGTCTGATCCCATGAGCCCAGTGCACTTCCACTCCCGCCAGAGCAGTGGCAGCTTTGAGGACAGCGGCTGGCATGTCTGACACACACCTACGGGGAAATTTCCCACAGGCTGACAGCAGTGAGTCCACCCGTGGCAGGCTCACTGCCAATTATAAGGCTCTGCTCTCTGGGGTCTCTTCAAATCACCTTGTTTATTCTGCTTTCACTTAATTCCCTTCTGCAGGGTGGGCTTTGAGTTGCACCAAGCACGAAGCGCCACAGAGCAAATACAGACTGCGCATGAGGCATTGTTCTTAGTTTGATATATAAAGTGCCATCGTTGCTTGGGGGATGTGATTCAAGTCTGTGTAGGTGTCGGGGTTGGTTGTGATCCGTGTGTAATCCTAGACTAAACTATGCAGGCTTCTGTTTGAGCATCTTCACTGAGTCTCTCACAATGTTGTTGATTGCCTTATCTCATGATATTACTGCTGGTGTTCATTCTGTGATTAAAGTCTCTTTGGTGTTCCAGAACCTTGGTTCAGAAGTGTGTTTTATTCCAACGGGGCTTCCGCTGAATGTCTCTCCTTTCAGAAGGACTGGTAAAAGCTCAGGAACATGAAGCGTGTGGTTCTCTAGCTTCTTTCCTGTGTCTCACTATCTGCCTGGGATTTGCCTGAGCAACCCATTAGTGTTAGTTACTAGTCGTAAATGGCACTAGTTATGAAATCAGCACACTGATGCCAGGCTAGAGTTTCACAAGGACATGAAGTGAAACATTTCACACAGATGTATCAAGAGACCTAGGCTGGTGAGGTGGCTCAGCAGGTGAAGGCAATTTGGTCAAGCTTGAAAGCCTGCATTGATCCTCAGGAGCCAAGGGTCAGGAGAGAGAACCAACACCTGTGAGCTGTCCTTTGACCGCCACACTCAAGCTACAGCATGTGTTATACACATATTCCCACGCTCAGAAATAAATAAAATGAAAGTTTAAATAAATAAAAGAAATAGGAGATCTGCCCTCCATGTGGTTCAAGCCTGGGTAGCATCAGATAAAGGTGCTCAGCCGCTAAGAAAGAGAGACTGGAACAGACGAGACAGGAAACGCTGAAATTCCAACAATAATTACTGTTTTTGAGGACAGCATTAGAAATAGAATTGGGCAAGAAAAAATTTGGTATGTTCTAAGTCAAGGTGGTTTGAGTTTTACACTGTTTCTGGACAGTCTCACTCTCTATGGGGTGCTGGCCTGGGCACTGCCGCAGGCTTGCAGTTTGCTGTGAAGCCAGAACAGCTCCCGTGATAGCTCATTCCTTGTGTCAATATGACTGAGTCAGCAATGCAGATACCCAATTAAGCAGTAACTCCAGGCTTGTCTGTGAAGGCGATCCAGAAAGAATCACGTCTGAAGTGCACCACAAGGCAGCTCGCCCCAGATGGGAGTTAGCACATTGCAGTCCACCAGGACCTGAATAGAGCAGGCAGTGAGGAAAGAAACCTGCAGTCCTGGTGTCCAGGGTCTTAGAGTCACAGCGGAATCTGCACCCTGGGCTTTCAAGCTCTCAGGCCTTTGATCTGCATTACCAGCAATTCCCCACCAGCAAGTTAGCAGATCTCGGGGCCTTTCAACTTCTGCCATTATATGTGCTGATACAATATAGGACATAGATGCGTGTATTTCATATATACAAACACGCACATATATATATATTCATCTATATATCTGTGTAATATACATATATGCATACCTTGAATTCTGAAGGATAAACATCATTCATCATTTATCAATAACCTATTATCATCTCTTCAGCTATCATCTATTCTCTATTTATCCATCTATCAATAATCTATCACATAGATGTCTGTTTATCTAAGCACCTATCATCTGTCTGTCCATCTATTGATCGCCTGTCATCGATCTACCTATAGATCTGTCACCTACCTCCCATTAGTTAGGTTTCTCTCGGAAACCACCTGCTGATGCACCTGTTCCAAATCATGACATTCAAAACTGTCTCCAATTAATGATCACACATTTGTAAACACCAGCACACAGGCAGGGATTGGGTAAAGAGATACAAGGATTGTAAGTTCGAGGCTAGTTTGGACAGTGTACCAAGACCCTATTTAAACAACAATATGTCTCTGTGTATTTCTCCATGTGCCCTGGAAGAGAGAATCATCCCTGTCCTAAATTCAGAGAGGACAGTTGGAGATTGAGAGCTGCTGCTGAGGAACTGCTCTTAGGAGCATCTGCTCCTTCTGAGCTAATGTGGCCTCAGAGAAAACTTGAATAGCCATGTAACTCAACCTATGATGTCTCAGTGGGCTCTGCTCTCACTGCTCTTTAAAGCTATATTTCTAGAGAGCAATTCCCATTTAAAAAAAACCCTAGCAGCCCCACATCTAAAATCCTTTGGACTGTCTTTTATGACCTATGATAGCAAAATCTCTAGTCCCTATGAGCCCCAGTTGGCTTACAGCTGACCCAGTGCAGGTCCAAAGGTATAAATTATAACCTTGGTAGGTCCAGTGGTTTTGATGCCTTTTAAGTCACTGGCCATTTCATTCTCCTACTAGATTATTCCAGAGTGACAGGTACTGAATCCCCTCAAACATGTTCTCAAGGGCTCGTAAAGAACACAGCCAAGGAAGCAAAGATGACCGCTTAGACATAAACCCTAAGATGCTGGAGAGAAAATGGGTGCTAGCTAGGGAGCAGCTGTGTCCAATAAGTCCTTTCTTGTTGCCTTGAAGGAGTTATTATAGACAGCAAGTTAGGATCCAGCCTAAGCTAATCTAGGGCCTAGTCTTTAATGACTGAAACAGAAAGAGATCTGGTGGACAGGGGAGGCTGTGAAACACAGCAGGTGGAATGACAAACTGCAATCGGTACCATGGACGGTGCTGGAATGACGTGCAGGAGACAAGGTAGGAAGGAGCAGGCATGCCTTCACCTGTTTCTACTGGAGAGGTCATACCCAGGTGTGGGGTATTGTTTTCTCCTGAAATACCCCTCATTTTGATGGGGATTGTCCAGAAAAGACTCAGCTCCGGTTCTTGGCTCCTCGGGGCCTCCTCCTTCCCCTCCCGTCTTGTGTTATGCCCCTGCTTCCCCCTGCTCTTGTCTTGACAAGTATCTGCAAATAATGAGGCTAATGCATCTTGATTACTGAAAAGGAAAACCTTTCCACACAGTCACCCCGTGGCTCCCAAGCCCTCTTCATTACCACACCCTTAATGGGGCCCGAGGCTCATCTTCAGGCATGTCTCAGGAAAACAAGATTCTTTGGGTATTTTTTTTCCCCTTCTTGCTGAAAATTGTCTCACTAATTGCTTCCCATCTCTGCTTGTAAGAAATGGACCTCGGCGCTCATGTTTCTGTATGCTTAGCATGTTATGTATTTCCCCGCGTGCATGCAGCACTGAGCTCACTCGGAAGATGTTCCATTAATTATAATTGTGAACCATGGTACCGCAGCAACACGGAGAGCCATTCCAACAGCTCGAATATCTGGGTTAAACTATTTCCAAAGCTGACATTTCCCTAGGAAAGAGAAAAGTGTGGCTGCTTGTAATAAGGAAGGCTCACACTAGACAATCCATCTAAAATCAAGGGTTTCTCAGTTTTCTCTCCTTAACCCTTCCCTTCTTTCCTGCCCTCCCTTTCTTGGCTTTGCTCTTTCCCTCTCCCCCTCTCTCATTTCTTCTTCTTTTCCTCCCTTCTATTTTTCTCTTCCTCTGTCTACTTCTTCCTTAGTTTCTCCCTCAGTATCTCCCTTCCTCCGCCTTAAACAATAGACACCAGCTGTGGAGTCGCCTTGATCTTTGGAGTAGGCGTGTGAGCATGGGAGAGCCAGGGCTTTTTGGTTTTGTTGGTTTTTTTTCCTCTTTACCCTAGTGATACTAACATTTACTCTTCAGGGTTCTCAAGTAACCAGAGTATGTGATTAGTTCTGAGATCACACTAGCAGAGGCTTCCATCTCTTACTATTGTTCTCTGGCCAACCACATGGGAACTGAAGTCAAGCATGAGAAAGGAGACTATCTCCTCTTTCTAACAAAACTATCGACATCTCTGAAAATGCCCCCTCATCACCAAGAACGAGTTGCAGAACGGACATTTCTGAGGCAAACTGAACCAATGTCTAGTCCCCCTTGAGTAGCAACGTGTGATTCTAGACCCAACACAATTCAGAAAAGATTCCGGTCATTTACAAACACAGGAAACAAAAAGTTTCCCATGGGAAGGAGAGTAAGTGAGAAGAAAGCACATGTCCGCTGGACGGATGCCTGTAAGACAGCAGAAGTGTATCTTAGAGGTTTCAATGTGTTATCTGAGTCATTTTCTACACATTCCTGGAGAGAATGATTATTTTTTTAAAGTTGAGAATTCATGTTCAGAAAGGCAAATCTGTGAATTCAAGCCCACTAGAATAGAGCCCAATTTCAGGTCATGTGTGCACACACATTTGTATATGTGAGCACAGGGCACACATGCTGTGCCCTGAGTGTGGAGGCCAGAGAGCAACCTTCGGTGTAGTAATCTTCAGCTCCACCTGGTTGTTTTCTGCTGCACACACCGGACTAGCCGACCAGCACCCTCCTAGGGAGTCTCCTGTCTCAGCCTTCCGTCTTCCCACAGCTGCAGTGGAATTAACTCTGTGTGGATCGTAGGGACTGAATTCAGGTCCTCACACGTACACGGTAAGTGCTTTACTCACGGGGACATCTCTCTCCTCTGTGATGGAGAGAAAGACAGAGCTAGTCCTGCTCACAGTCCAGAGCTGGGGCAAAGGTGACTATTGTTGCCTTCCTAAAGCTCCAGGGAAAACAGGGGGATGAGCACAGAAGTTTCAGAGACTGAAAAAACAAGTGCATCCTTCCTGATTGCTGTGGGTCATTCTTATAAAGTAAAAAAAAAATTCATTTTCTTCGTTACAGCTACATAAGAACTGCAGCTGGAATCTTAAGACATGCAATGGTATTTGCAATGGTATTTTCTAGGCTGCGCAAGAGAGAAATGACTGACAGAAATGAGCCCCTGAGCATGAAAAGCAGGAGCAAAGTCCGGAGGCAAAGCCTGCACTTAGGCCGCCAGACACTTTCACCTTTCCTTTCCTCATTAGCTCCGCGAGGGAGAGCAGGGATCCGGTGCAGGCTTCCCCCACTGGGGTTTGAATACTTTATTCCTCCCTACTTGTCTGCTGCTTGTGTTACTCAAGCGTGCAGACTAGATAGCTCCCCTGATCAATTCAAGAACCACGAGGGCAAACATGAGCCATCTGACATTTACAATCCCTTCCCTGGATATCTGCTCTAGTTGGTGGCGGCAACAATCGCAGACCGTGGTCCAAGACGGGCAGCTCAATTAGCCCTGTGCGGAGCTTGATGGAGACGCAGAGTTCCCCTCTCTCCGTAGGCACCCACCCTTGATGAGGCTGACTAGAGACGGAAGGAGCAGGGGTTACACATTTCTTCCTGAGCCAGAGATCCAAGACCCCACAACAGGCTGGCCCAGAGGCAGAGAGCTAATTAAATTAGGCTTCTTGCATTAAACACTGCCACAGGTGCTGAGCCTGCTTGGTGGGGACACAGAGCAGAAGCATTCCCAGCCTAGCTTCATGTGTAATTAGAGGGCTGGAAAGAATATGATCTCAGGTTTCAGTCTTTTAAGCAATGGGCCCCTCTGCAGAAGAAAGGTGTCTCTGCCATCCTTAAAGGGAGATTTATTAATTTCACAAAACTGCATCTCTTCTTTTATCCAAGAGAATCAGAAAAGAGTAAGATTGAAACAGTAAATCAGGAAAGGTAAGGTTGATCACAAGGGGAATAACAATTTAAATATTTGTAAATATTTATAACAATTCATGGTCTCAATACCATTTCATAAACAGGTCACAAAAGAGAATATCAGCTTCTTTTTATAATTACATTATTTATTCATTCATTGATTGATTGATTTATTTTGTGTAAGTGTGTGTGCATCAGCATGCATGCACACAGTGCACAAGTGGAGATCAGAGGGCAGCTTTTGTGAGTCAGTTCTCTCCACCATGTAGGCTCTGGAGGATTGGACATGGGTTCCTAGGCTTGTCATCAAGAATCCCACATGCAATTCTTAAAGTGGAGCCTACGTATGAATAACAGGGGTGCTTACTAATAGCCAATTTGTGGGTCACCCCTAGAGGTGTGGTATCAAGTTGTGAATAAAAATATCTGAAAAGAATTGCCCCTTCCACTGGTCTTTCTGCTAGGGTGACTGACTGGATACTCAGGGTTGTGGAGAAATTGGAACATTGCAAGTCCAGGACCACATTGTCCTGGGGCACCCTTCTGCCCCTTAATGGCAGTTTATTGCTCTACTCTGTATCAGCCTAACATCTCTGTGACCTCTAGGTGAACCCTTATGGATGTACAGCAGACTCCAACCTGCTAAAGGCCTTAGGATGTGGTTGTCATACAGCAGCCGGCACCTACAATAGTTCTCCCTGCATCGCTGTCTTCTGTCTACCTAAGATTTCCACCAGTGTAACTGAAAAGCACCTTGGCATAAAACTTTCTTTGTTCTGTTACAATAGAACTTCACAAAACTGTTGCCACATGAGAACATCACATTTGAGGTAAGCTGAAGCTGTGTTCCTAGGCTGTGGTCACTCATGTTTGGTTCCAGAATAAACTATCTCCTTTCAGTTTAACATGAGAGCTGTTTTGCATCTGGAAGCTCTGCTGCAGGGGCTAGGACTGCCCTTCCCTGGCAAGTTTGCTGATGCTATTGATCCCAGGATTTCAGCTACAGACATGGGCACAAAATGGAGGGCATGAACTTGAATACTCTGGTGTACAGTGAGCCATTGGTTCCATGTGACCTGTTTTACCAGAAGGCTCTTAGCCTCTCTGATTCTCAGAGCCTCTATATGAAGGTGGGGATTCTGATTCTTCCGTCACAGGGAGGACAGAGCGGAGCCCCGGCACACACGGCCAGCCACAGTGACAGCTGTCCTAATTGCTGCCACTTGCTGTACTGCTGCTGGGAGAAGAATCATGCGAGTACTGAGAGACTAATCATTTATGAAGGCCCATGAGACAGTTGAAGCTTAGGAAGATGTAGGTATTTGTAATGTGAGCCCTGAATTATAAGGCCTGGCAATAAAAGCTGTTAACTAAAAGAACATAAGAATAACACAAAACATTATTTTATCTTGGACACAATTAGAACCAGATTCACAATGTTCAACAATTAGCCGTGGACATCTCGTGGATGTTGTGATGGGTGACTGTGGTATTCTTGACGAGATTTAGAATCAGCACATAGATACTCCTCTGGGCAGGTCTATGAGGGAATTTCCAGAAAGGGTTAGCAGAGGAGAAAAACCTGTCCGGCCCTTGGGCAGAGGCACCCCAGGGCTGGGGTTCTGACCGAAATGGAGGAAGAGCTCAGCACCAGTGTTCATCCCTC
Source organism: Ellobius talpinus (assembly GCA_001685095.1). NCBI lineage: Eukaryota > Metazoa > Chordata > Mammalia > Rodentia > Cricetidae > Ellobius > Ellobius talpinus. The sequence continues at coordinate 24,945 of LOJH01004241.1, read as the reverse complement.
TCCGCTTCCTGAGTTTAGGATTAATTCTGTTGGCAGAAGAGATCTCAAAACAGCCTAGTATTGACTCTTGTATGGTTATTAGTGGTTTCTCTTATACAGATTTATAAAAGAGCAAGATGAAGAAGGAAAAATACAAAATGTACAATTTGAGGAGAAAGGGAGCCCCAGGAAGTGGAATGAAGCTAAGCCCTGTGTTCAAGATGATAAACAGATTATTAATGAATTGAATAAAGGGAGTGGTGACCTCAGGGCAAGATCCCACCTGGTAAAGTTTCCAACTTGTGAAACAAAATTAAAGAAAATCTTATAGCTAAGTGTGGTAGTGCACACCTTTAATCCTGTACTCTAGAGTCAGAGGCAGGAGGATCTCTGAGTTTAAGGCCAGCATGGTCTACAAATCCAGTTTCAGAACAGCCAAGCTTAGGCAGGAATATAAATCACCAAAACTGGAAGGTTGGTGAAGATGTAATTGAACAGGGGGCATGTTCCTGCTCAGCAAGCAGCATACCAAGCTACAGGCATTGATTCTAGCTTTAGAGTCAAGAAGAAGAAAGGAGTTAAGAAATCTTCCTCTGTGACTAAGGAAAGCTGCTGAGGTCAGGCATATGTCAGGGGTATCTTTGAATGGAGGCCTAAAGAGGCCATTGCATGAAGTTCTGAAGGTGAAGCCTGAATTGCCTTGGAGACACAAGATGTTAGTGATACCAGAGCCATAGGATACCTGCTGAAAAAAAGCAGCTAACAGGGAATGCAACTAGGCCAAGAGAAAGAAGTGTGTTGCAGCCAACAAAGCTAAAAGTAAAGGGAGATCTGAAGAACACTTTCACATCAGACATGGAGACACAGAGTTTGGAGTTTGCCCAGCTGCTTTTGGTCTCGTTTTGGTTCAGATTTTCCTCACTATCCTTCCTTTCCTCCATTTTGGAATGCTAATGTATATCCTGTGGCATCATATGTTGAAAGTATGTTATCTGTTTTTTGATTTTGATTTTATAGGGATTACAGTTAAGAGATTACATTAATCTCAGAAGAGACTTTGAACTTTGGACTTTTAAGCATTGTTGAGACTATGATAAACTATGGGGACTTTTTAATTTGGATTAAATGCATATTGTATGATGTTGTGGCTACAACCTATGGGGGCCAGGGAGTAGAATGTGATGGTTTGACCTATCATGCCCCCCATAGACTCATGTGCATGAATGCTGGCCCATAGGGAATGGCACTATTAGGAGGTGTAGTGTTTTTAGAGTCTGTGTGGTCTTGTTGAAGAAAGTGTGTCATTGTGAAGGCAGTCTTTGAGGTCTCATTTGCTCAAGCTATAACCAGTGTGGTAGTTTCTCCTTCTAATGCCTTCAGGTCAAGATGTACCACCAACCCTCACCTCCTTCTCCAGTACCATGTCTGCCTGCCTGCCTCCGTGTCCTGTCATGTGGACGATGGACTAAACCTCTGAACCATGAGCCAACCTCAGCAAAATGTTCTCCTTTATAAGGGTTCTCATGGTCACGGTGTCTCTTCACAGCAATAGAAACCCTAAGTAAGACAGAAGCAATGACAGTGAGACACCTGGAACTTAGGCAGCTGCAGCCGAGGCTACACTAGGACTTAAGCGAACTTTCTTTTCTCGCAGACTTGGTAGAGGTGAGGCCACAAGTGAGTTCAGCCCTGAGCTCAGCTCTTCTGGTGACATCAAAGAGAGACGGTATGCAAATGCACTAGATTTGGCACAAGAATTACCTTTTAGTACAATGTCATTTGTGGAATTAGAATGAAGAAAGTGAGTACCCAGACTTCAGTTCTGCAGGGGTGAGCTAACCATGGATGAGCAGGCTCAGTGCAGGGCTCGGTGCAGAGCAAGGCTGAGAGCATGGATGACCATGCTTCTCTCAGATCCCCTGGGTCCCCTGCTCTATCTTCTTCACCATTTCAGTCTCTTACAGGTGCTGATGAGGACTAGAGACAGAAACCACTCAGGGAGGGCAGAAACCCCAAAGCACCCATCCTAGGAATGTCCTTGCTGGAGCTAAGAACTCGGGAAAAAGTTCTGGCTCCTTTGTCCTCTCCTTCCCTTGTCGGGAAGTGAAACTGAAAGATCCCAGAACACCTAACGGCTGAGGTGACTGGATGGACATGGATCTGCTCAAACCCTCCCGGTGCCCCACCTCTCTCTCCATCTCTCTCTTTTTCCTACCTACAAATCTGTAATAAATTCTCTGTAAGGCACACTCTCTGTGGTTCATAAGCTTACTTAAAATTTGTAAGGCGGGAACCCTAAGGCAACAACTCATGGGAAGTTTGTATGTCCGTGGGCACCTGGTTACTTAACTTCTGTGTTAAAAGCCCAGCTAAGAGCTGAGGGAAGCCCCATCACTCTCCAGACTTCCCCCACATCAGTGCCATGATAAAGTCAGCATTAGACTTGACTGTGCCCTTTGCAAGCTCCGGTCACTGACAAGCCTAGAGTGTGGGTCTCTCTCACAAGGATGATTTTCTTTCTGGTTTTGCAATGTCTCTCATTCAGCGAATCAACGTGCTGTCTGTTCTTCTTGCTAGAATATTAGTGCTTAGATTTCACATCATCACTGTATTCTTCCTCTCCAGTGGCTTGTCTAGTGTCGCCCTGCGAGGGGGAAGGACTCCTTACCTGCCCTTTAGAAATTCTCTCATTCACATGAAAATGAGTGACTTCTTGACTTTGTCAGGAGAAGCCAACCCTCCCCAAAGTTCTTTCCCTGGAGCTCCTCATCTTTTTAGGACACTTCTCACCTCTCAGAGGGTTGATGTATGCAATACGCTTTCATTTTTCCTGCTCTTAACCCTTTATCACCATTACACATGAGATGCATGCATTTTAAAATGCCAGCCCATCAGAGCAAGAAATAAGCATTCAAGAACCTGTTGTTTCACAGAAGACCTGCTCAACCTTCATGTCATTGATCTTTACCAAGAATAAAGGGCTACTATATCAATAAGCTTCCAAACTAAAGGTAAGTAATGGTATGAGAGGCATCTGATGTTTTCCAGACCACAAAACATATAATGAGTTGTTTTTCATGCTTCAGTGGCACTGGGAATGTTACGCAGTGAATAAAGGACTTATCGCTTCAAGTATGAGTATTGGAGTCCCCAGAATGCACAAAAGCTAGATAGGTATGGCAGCATCCTGTAATCCCAGCATTCAGGAGGCAGAGACAAGGGGTCCTCTGAGAAGCTGGCTACCTAGACTAGCTGGAATTGGCAAGTTCTGGGTTCAGTGAGAGATCCTGCCCCAATATGCCCCAATGAAGAGGTGAGGCACCAATGACAACATCCAGTATCAACTTCTGACCTACACACACACACACACCATTATCCTCATGAATGTGAACACACACACACAATATGCACTTACACATGCCAAAAGAAGCTGTCTTGCTATGCACATATTCACTGAAAATCTTCCATCTCTTAGAATACATAGTTAATGCATTCTTCGGTCAAGTTCAGCTGGTCAAATCTATGCAAAGCAAGCACGTTTTTAAAACTCCCTGTAATTAAAATAATTGGCTGGCTGCAGAGACTGTCCCTGTTAATTGGTCTCCACTGAAGGAGCATTAAGCTTTAGGGGAAATGCATGTTTAATGGGAGTAATAAGTTATTAATACAAATGGAAATTCTGCAAAATGTGATCTAGCAGGTACCGGACACTTTGAGATGCTAGCGGAGGCTAAATTAGTTTGTTGCTTTCCCCTGCTCTACCCATTAAGCTGTTAACTGATTTAAAATATTAATACAATTCAAGAATCATAAAGAAAAGCTTCTCTGTTTGCAATTTTTCCTGTCAAAAAACATTTCTATATTAGGTGTGATTAATCATGATATAAACATACCTTGCAATTAATCAAAGTTACCATGTCCAGCCAGCAAAAGCTTGCAACCCTTCATGAGTTCTGTTCAAAACCTTATTCCGGGTTCTATGGCAACCCTTCTTTATCCCATACAGTTTCCAGTGAGCTGCCTTAAAGCCTTAAAAGTCCTGCTTGTGTATAGTTTGTAGACTCCACAGAGTCCCCTTTTCCTCTCATATTAACTTGCGGTGTTTATTTGCAAAGCATGGCATTAATAACTGTCAAAATAACACCATATATTTAAAAGTAGCTATTGGCTGAGTCTCCAAGGAGAAGATGGTGGGTTCTCTGGACGCTCATGAGGGGCTGCCTGCTGGGCTGAAATGGGGATTTCATCCCAGAGCTCACAGCGTGTAAATCAGTGTTTGCTGTCACCTTATGCTTCAGCCCACAAAGCCTCTTGAGAGCTAGAAGATGGCATGCTGGTGCTGCTAGCCACTCACCCTATCCCTCTCTGTCTCTGTCTCTGTCTCTCTCTCTGTCTCTGTCTCTCTCTCTGTCTCTGTCTCTCTCTCTGTCTCTGTCTCTCTCTCTGTCTCTGTCTCTCTCTCTCTGTGTTTCTCTGTAGGTCTAGGCAGAGATTGGTAAGCTTTCCTACCTCTTGCCTCTCCTCTAAATCTTACACACATTTCCACTTTTTTTTGACCCATTGCACTTGGATAGCAACTAATTGTCAAGAATTGTTATTTGACACAGCCCTGGTATTCCTCACCTAGTTTTTCACAATTTAACTTCTTCTTACATAACTGTAGTAGAATAGAAATCAGGAGACCAACATCAACTGTATCTGTGATTTCAACTAATTCTTCCCTCCAAAGTTCACACCCTGGAACTTAAGCCACTGTGAAGAGGCAGGTCCCTTGGGAGGTGATGAGACCATAGAGATTTGAGTCCCTCTATTGAAGTTCATGAAAAAGGTATCAGATTAGACAGCCTCCTCCTCTCTCCTGCTTTCTACCCTGTGAAAAACTGTCATGAGAATCTGGCCTTCACAAGACTTGCTGATTCCTTGATCTTGGATGCCCCAGCATCCTGAAAGTTAAAGAAATGGAAGTGCACTGTCATAATTAACAAATCTAAGAGTTTCACCACAACAGCAAGCAGACAGCCTGGCCCTTGTCTTAAAGGAGCCAAGAGTCCATAAACCTATCTCATCTTAACAAAGGCAGCAGATGAGGTATAAGAAAAAATGGGGAGGGTGAGAGAAAAATGGATTCTCAGAGTCTGGAACACTTAATTTCTTTGCTCTCTGAAGTTTCAAAGAACTTAATTGTTTCCTCGACCCATCTATGAACCCTTCCTTGAAGTTGAAATAAGAGAAGAAATGCCAGTAACGTGAGCATCATTTTTTAAATGCCACTAAAAAGACTATTACAGTGTTAAATGACAATAACAAGAGCGTTGAGATGTTAAAATCTCTTCACAACCATTTTGAGACAATTGTGTTAAAAACTCTCATTTAAGCCTCAGCCATGGAAAACACTCCATCTCCACATTAGCATCTTTACAGCCCGAACCTCCTTCTTGGGAAAGTTGAAGGGATGAATATTTTGTGCTCAAAAATACTTGAAAACATTGATCCTCTTAGTTTTTAAGTAAGTGATGCTATTAAGATAAAGTTTCTATTTAGAAGTCTACTGGTTTTAAAATAAGGAACCAAAGTAGAATACACATAAGCTTTAAACACTCATTGTGGTACTGGTGGGAAAACGGACATGTGAGAAGGGATGGGAGAGAGAGCCTGAGTCAGCTGTAAAAAAATGTGGATAAACAAAAGGGACAAGCAAATGTAGTTATACTTTCTCATCAGGACCACCAGCCAGAAAATAATGATGCAGAGACTTATTATTCATTATGAAAGCTTAGCCTTAGCTTAGGCTTGATCTTAACTAGTTCTTATGCCTTTAATTAACTCACATTTTTAAATCTACATTCTTCCATGAGGCTCGTTAACTCACTTCCACACTGCCCTTCCTGTTTTGTCCACAAAGTTGGCTGGCAACTCTGCCTTTTTTCTTCCCAGAGTTCTCCCTCTGCCGGGAAGTCCTCCCTATACTCTCCTGCCAAGCTATTGGCCATTGAGCTTTTTATGACACCAATTACAGTAATACATCTTCACATAGCATACAAATATCCCCCAACAGTTAAGGCTGCACTGAAGACAGTAGAAGCTAGCAATGAAACTGGATATTAAGCTTTGGGCCCCACCGTGACAAGTTTACTAACTGCTGGACGATAAGGGACTGAGGAGCGTACACAGACTAGGACTAACTCACTACACTTACACACCTGAGAAGCCGCAGGGAACAGAAGCAGCCAAAATGACAGACTACACAGGCAGATCCTGGTCAGAACTCCAGATAACAGAAGCATTGATTTCATAATAAAAATAATGACATGTACTAGCAGTAGCTGCTAGAGTTAAAGAAATGTTTCAGATAAAATGGCAGGAAGTAGGAAAGTTTAGCAAGTATCTTATAATCATCAAACATAAAGATGTGAGTTGGGCATGGTGGGTGACACCTGTAATCATCCCAGCTATCAGGGTGCTGATCCAGGAGGATGACCAGGTAAGTTCAAGACCATCCTGGGCTACACAGTGAGTTTCAGCCCAGCCTGGTCTGCAGAAGAGACCATATATCAACCGAAACAAAGAAATAGAAGCCTGTCGGCAAAATTAAAGAAATGAGAGAAATTCAAGACTACGTTAAACTTCCAGACATGAAAAACAAACTCTGAAAATGAAGGTCATTGGCTTTACTGAACACAGAATTAAACATCTGCAGGGAAATGGAAAGTAAGAAAGAAAACTGGAAGATAGCACTGGAGAAATTGCACAGACCTTCTAGAAGCAATGGGTAGAAAGGTCTGTGTCAGCTCTCACGGGTCTGGTTGTCTGGGGGTCAGGCACTGAAAGGGCTGCATGTTCTCTGCTACTAGATGCTATATTGGGGCATAGTACAAGGTGTGAGTGTGAGTGAGTGTGTGACTGTGTGTGAGAGAGAAAGAGAGTATTGAGACAGATTCTGAGTGTCTGTGAGAGAGAGATTATGTGAGAGAGAGTGAATGTCTCTGTGCGTCAGTGTGTGTGCCAGTGTGTGTATGAGAGAGAGTGTGTGTGTGTGTGAATGTCTCTGTGTATGAGTGCATAAATGTGTGTGGGAGACCATAAGGCAACGCATACTAAAGCTGGACTTTATTGACTTCTGCTCTGGATAGCACCAGTGTTCTACCCAGAACATCCTAGCCCCATGTTTTGAATGTTACTTCAGCGGTTTGTGCTTCACCCTCTGTAAAATGGAACAGATAGTAAGTTTCTCATTACTTCTTGAGGTCTAATGAGCAAAGCTGTCCAAGAAGAAACACAAAACAAATAACAAAATAATACGACATCCAAAGCATTGTAGACCAAAGTGGCTGTCCTGATTCAAGTTTGTTTATGAATCACAACTACAATCTACTGTTCAGTCATTCAGAGTCTAAATCAGTGACACAAAACCTGGCTGCACGGAGCAAGAGCTGGAAGAGTTTTGTTTTCTAGGTTCTGATACCCGATGAATACTTCCAGAGATTTTTAAGCAGGGAGAAATCACAGAAGACTTCCAACATGTGGTATCTTAGCTTTGAGATCTGTAAGCTAGTGCTAATGCTTAGAAGGAACTGAGGTTTCCTAATTCTAGATTTGTATTAACTGCAGGGGTCCTGTTCATTCTGGACAATTTTCTATTCTTTAACCAACGTCAGAGGGGGGTGTGCATATGTGTGTGTTTCTGTGTGTGCATCTATGTGTGTGTGACTGTCTGTATATGTCTCTGTGTATGCACAGCATATAAAACCTCTAAAACTTTAAGGGATAAACTTGGCAGTCAGGGGGACTGACAACAAAATGGATCAACTTCTGCTCTATTTGAGAACTTGTATCTGCAAGAATACTGAACTTTGAGGGGGATGTCATTAGGACTTGGGATTCTCTGTCTCTCAAAAGAAGGGCTGACTTTAAAAATGTTGTAATGGCTATCAAACTCTTAATAAGTGCATTTCAACCCCATTTTCTAACCCCAACCCTCAGGGACACTGCTGTCCCTGTCTGATACTTAAAGAGGAGCAGATGGAACTTCAGGTCTTCAGGGCCCCTGCTAATGTTTTATAAAATGTGTATTTTCTCCACACATTTCCTGTATCCAACCAGCATCAATTTATCCTAAAAACTGTTCAGAATAATATAGAACAACACGTGGTCTCACCTGTTGATGTCATGGTCATTGAGCTCAAGCCATATGCCACACACTTCTTGGCGCAGGGACTCTCTGGTGTCAATGGAACAGGCCAGTCCTCTCATGGAGCCATTGGCCCCTGGGGAGTCAGTCTATGATAAATGAAATACATTCGCCCTGTACCTACAGTTCTTTCTTTACAGAATATCACATTTGCATTCTGTGAATCTGAAAGGTGATGGGAAATGAGACTTCTGGGAGAGAAGGATTGGCAGTCAAAGATGAAGTTTTATAATCTGTTTCTTAAAGGTGAAGAAGCTTCTAGAAGCCATCTATTTCACCACAAAAATTAAAGTTAAGTATTTCTTTATGATAGATTTTCTCCAAACTTTCATGTGAAGAAATATGATGTTTCATTACTGTTGTAGATAATCTGACTGTTGACTTGACCGGGTTTAGAATCATCAATGAAACCAACCTCTGGGCATGTTTATGAGAACTTTTCTATATTAAGTTAATTGTAGTAGGAAGATCCACTCTAATTCCATGTACTGGACCCCTTGGACTGAATAAAAAGGAGAAAGTAAGTCAAATATGTGGGTCCATTTCTCTCTGCTTCCTGACTGTGGACATGGTTTGACCATCAGCCTTATGCTCCTTCACCATGACCTCACTGTGATAGACTCTCCCCTTCTAACTGGAGCAAAAAGCAGTCCTTCTTCTGTTAATATGCTCCCTGTCAGGGACATTGTCAGAGCAAACTGAGAAGTCGGGACTAGTCTACAGCTCAAACCTCTTCACCCTGTAGACTTAAGCAGAGGCTATCAAGCTATAGTCCTCAAGCTGAGGCTTCCAACTCATGTATTTTTTAATACAATTTTTTTGGTGCAACAGAGCCACACGAACTCATTCTAGTGCCTGAGGCTGCTCCAACCATAACAGGACAGCGGGGTGCTGCAAGCGGCATGCTCCGGGCAGTGTGCCAGAGATACTACACGCTGGTTCTTCTGAGGGACACTGCTGAACCCTGTGGTAAATCGCTATCAGAGTGCTCTGTCGGTCACGTGGGCACAAGATGAGCCCATGGTTCCTTGCCTAGATCCCAGCAGATGCCACATAAAAGCCTTCATGGTCTGCTCATTAATTGGCCAGCAAGTATCACTTTAACATTCTAAAGCCAAAAATGTTTCAGGAATGTATGCAGTCTTTGGCAAATCACTCAACAATAAATGGTGGACAAGTGGGCATGGGAAGCACAGAGTATCCGCTATTCAGCCTTTTAAACCAGGACTCTGACCTCTGAAAGGATTGTAGAACCATTAGTACTCAATTACACGTAGCACATCTAAAACTGTTCACATATTTAAGTAGAAATCATAGATATATAATTTCTAAAGTTATGAAATCAGACCCTCTTTGTTAAAATGCTTATGGCACTGTTCTCCCTGCAGTCTTGGGGTCAAGATTCCACAGCCTTTGCCATAAGTTTTACCTATGCAGTGGGTACTTTGGGGTTTCACCATGAAGTTCCCTTCAGGGTGAACACATTTGATTCCTTGATGCCTGGGCTGGAGGTAAAATCTGACTTTCTGCATGGGAACTGCTCTCGAATACAGGAAGTCCCTGACCATGGTTAAGGAGGGACTGGATTTCTGTGGGAATCAAGAGACCTACCCCCACACCTCCCTCAGGCCTCATGGCCCATGGCTCCTTGCAGTGGTATGCAGATGTTCCAAAACTACACCACATCACAGCCTTTCTCTCAGCCCAGAAGAGAGTCCTCGATGACCACAGTGTTGTTTCCAAAGTCTGTCCCAACAAACACACAATGTTGGAGGGAGAGGGGCTGCTTTTTGGTTCCTGGTTGCCCAACTAGCTTAGACCCAAAATAATCACACCAAAACTGTATTAATTAAATCACTGCTTGGCTCATTAGCTCTAGCTTCTTATTGGCTGACTCTTACATTAATTTAACCCATTTTTATTAATCTGTATATTGCCACGTGGCTGTGGCTTACCAGGTAAAGTTTCCAATGCCTGTCTCTGGTGGCTCCATGGCTTCTCTCTGACTCTGCCCTTCTTTCTCCCAGCA